>JARHVA010004573.1:1042500-1110000 GCA_037957365.1 Torreya grandis
ATAACTCCCACTCCTCATTTGCTGCCATAAGTGTGTCAACAAATAGGGGATTTCTTGCCACCTCCTCTGTTAGAGCCTCTGGTTCCTCCTGAACAAACATAGGTCGTGTAGGCCTATCAGCTATCCTAGAATGGGTTAGCTATGGTCTCTGGTTAACAGTAGCACTTTTGTTATCTCCTTGTTCCCCATTCTGTCTAATAGGTGGGTTCATCCTCTCTACCATAGTAGTGAGTGCCTGTATTGCCTGATTCATCTGCTATTGGCCTGTAACCATAACTCAAAAGAATTCTTTGGTGTCCTGATCATCATTATGTCAGTGGCCCCTGGGTGGGCTACCCTCATAGCTATCACCCATGGTGATTGGTTGCTATTCTAACACCTAGGTACCTTTAAGCAAGGCTCTACTATGTGTGTTGTACCTGTGTGGTCCCAACTCTTGTGGCTGCATAAGATCTTTAAACCCTCAGGATGGTAGGATTTAGCTCTGATACCACTGTAATATCCCCTGTTTCCCTTGAATTCTGAAACTAGATATTTTGAATTACTTTTTTGTGTATTCTATTTTTTTGGTGTTTTATGCATGTAATAAGAAAAATTGTGAGTTTTGCCAGATAAATTTGAATAAACAAATAAACCACAATATAATCTATCAATTGAGTAATCAATGATCTTATTGTTTTTCTAGATGATTACACAATTGAGTCTCTATCATGCATATAAAATAATATGAAATATTCTTCAACAAAACCTGATTATTCTAGCAAATTGGAAAATAACTCTAAATTTGCACTACTCGGGTTGTTGTGTCAACACACAGTCACCAACATTGGTTATACTGCCATCATCGATCGATATAATATCGATGTCAATCTCTATCAGTTAGATACTCTACCAACATCGGTCTTTAGTCTACTGATGTCGGTATCTGGGATGCCGATGTCGGTCTTTGCACTTCCCTGCGGCCTGCAACTACTAACGGTGCCCTTCTTCAATCTGTGATTTGGCTGGTATGGCTTGGTACGGATCTGTATGGATTTTGTATAGTGGAAAAATACAATATAGCATGGCCTATATGCTATACCCCTGATCTGTAGAAATATGGTGCTAATACGAAAGATCTATATCTGGGTAATCTCTAAATCAAAAACTTAATGAAAGAAATACATGTAAATCTCTGTGACAACTTTTGTGTGAAGCTATCCCTCGAACTGGCAATAGATCAGCTAATATCTCACAACCTCTGAATCACACACACTGAAGAGTGGATGTTTTCCAATGCAAATGGAATCCTAGAAACCTTGGCTCAGTCTTCTTAGAAGAATTCTTAGGAATAACAATAATCATAATCATAATCATTCCAAGTCTCTCCCATGAGAAACCCTTATACCCTCAAAAAGGTATGCTTGCCCTAATTAGGGTTTTTTAAATTATAATTAGGGTTTCTTAAATTAGAATTAGGGTTTCTTAATTAAAATTAGACCAAATAATTAATATTTAATTAAATCAATCAAATATTAATATCTCCCTTAATACATGTCTGAAAGAGCCCGAACGAAATCCAACTGGAACAATTTTGCTATTTGAAGCCAAGCTAAGCTCCATCAAGACCCTCTATCCATCCTATCAGCCTACGAGGGTTGCATAATAGGCTAATCATCCACTCTGAAGATGTCAACTGAAAAGGGGACATGACAATATATATATATACACACACACACACACACATATACATACATACATATATATATATATATAGATATATGTATATGTATGTTTGTATGTATGTATGTATGTATGTATATATGCACTTCTCAATAAAATAAATAGATATATAGTTTAATCTTTAAGAACAAAATCCTTCAAATTAAATTATTTGATTAAATACATTAAAAATTGTTATATATAATAAATATAATATTCATATGAAATTTCATAAAATGATATAAAAGATAACACTGTGAAAATTGAAAAAAATGTCTTAATAATATAAAACTATTCTTTGCATGATTAAATTACTATCTTATAACTCTATTGGGAAATGAATATATATAAAATAGATAAAATTAAAAATAAGAACTCACAAAAATATTAAAAAGATATATTTATTTAAATATTAAATAAAATCATTTTCTAGTGCCCTCACTCCACCCCCTCACATATATACATATATAGTTTTTCCTTACTCTTTGAAGGAAAAGATCGTCTTGAGCTATTTAGAATTTGATCTTTAAAAAAATATGGAATAGAGCTTTCTATTTGTCATATTTTAGTTGTAGAGACCTTGATTTAAGTGTATGTTTATTTAGATTGTTGTAATTAGTTACTCGAGGGTAAATATGTTGATATCTAACAACGCAGAGGACTAAAAATAAAATAAAATCAATTACTCCGTTTCTATTAAACTAAATATATATATTATATTTTTTCCAAAAAGTTATAGTTCAATCAATGGAGATGGTGGTGGGTATGATTTTAAAAAAATTTAAACAGATCTATAAATTAAACTATGAAATAAAAATAGTACAAACTATTCACCAAAAGGTAATATGGGAGCATGCCATGTCACAACCACATTAGACATAAAAAATTCCTATGAAAAAATTAAAAAAAACAATCTACAACAAGTAGATAATTACATCAAGAGACTAAGAAACCTGATGCAAAGGAAACCTGATGGACCTTATAAACCATATCAATCTTCTTCTTAACATCTTCCTTGTGGCTAGGCTTAAGACCCCTCACTATGCTCAAATAGGCTAATTTGCGAAGTAGATGAGATTAGATCATTTTGATGCTTTCAAGGGATGTATTACATTAAATAAAACATGTTTCCATTGATTTGAATCATCTCTTGATACTCTATCTCCTATTTTCTCCTCTTTCTATTCTATGACCATGCAAATCCTAATAGCCTTGTTTTTATGAAAATTTCTTTCTATAAGAGAGTACATAGACATTATTTATCAACTCCATATCTTTGTGGGGACCCATTTAGGTCTTAAAACTTATAATTATCTTGCCTGAGATAATTCCCAAGAAATAATACACTTCTTTCTTTACACCATCCCTTAATTAGCCCTCCAAACTAACAAATCTCCTTTGTTTGGGCAATGTATGGACCATACAATAAAAATAAAAATGTTTTTAGACACCCATTTGGATTCCAAAACTTAATCTAACCTTTCTATCCCTTCTTCTTTGGACAAATTTACTTTTCCTTCACTACCCTCACTCATTTAGGCCTCTTTAACCCTCTTATCTTGTCACAGTGGTCAAAATCCATACCATAATGTCTATACAATCTTTAAACTTAGTTAATATCTTATAACACCATAAATTTGATAGTATTACAAAATTTCAAAATTTTTGGATGGTTAAAACTCCTTTTCTCTCAAAAACCCTAGTTTAGGGTTTCTTAGACTCTACATAGACCTGAGAGCCTTAAAAATTATATTTCTTGTACCTTATTGAGTTTCAAGAGACCCCAATATCATCATAAGGTCTATTTTGTCTACTATCACCTTTCTCAATAGGTTTTGGGTTTTATTCAAGGCATTAGGGATTCAAATAACACAAATCTTAGTCAATTGTATATGCATTCCTAATTGTGCAAGGGTTTCCATCAGTCTTTCCACATTATCAACTATCTCATTCTCGCCTATACCTTCCTTTATGATCATACTCACTTACTCATTCTATTTATTTCCTCCTCTAATCTTCATACACCTTCCATAGATCATTCACACTTATGTTTGTGTGTTGACTGCGTAAACACGGTATTTCTTGGACAAATAGGGGTTTGAGTTATTATAGTGGGCATTCAAAATTTTTAATTCATTCAAAGGTTATTTATGGACTTGAAATAATTTTTTCCTACCCAAAATTCAATCACTTCCATGATCATATGACTTCCCCAAGCATATATGCTCCAACTTCCTTGGATTGAGTAAACAGACCCTATGTAGTCTATACTGTCTTCTCTCAGAACTACAACATTCAAAGGGGTTGGAAAATTTACAAGGATTACTGTTGAACCCTTAATCTTATACAACCATAATTATATTCTTTTACTCTCCTCCTTTATAATTATGTGCATGTCTTAAAAGTATAAAGTAGGTTTCTTGTTCCGAAGAACTTTGTACTATGTGATTGCTCTAACTTCACCTTCATACCAATAGGTCCATTTATTTATCTCAAAATTTATATGCCATGAAACATTAACTCGACAAATTATCGAAATTTCTTACATCAATCTTTCGAACAACATTACAAGAACATACCTTGGTTTTCACAAGCTGTGAATAGGGTATTCAAAAGGAAGTTGTATCCTTAGGTGTTCTTTCATTATGCCATGTTTGCTCAATCATCTTAGAGCCCATATGATCACCACAAAATTATACAATGAATACTTATTAATAATTTCCCATAACACTTGTTCAATCCTTTCATTTTTTGGCTGTAATGAGTAATTTATCACTAACTTGTAAACATGCATATATATATATATATACACACACATATATATATACATATATATATATATATATATACATATACATATATATATGCATATATATACATATATATATGCATATATATATATATATATATATATATATATATATACACACACACAGCCACAAAGGCTTATCAATCACCTTGAAAAAATCATGAACCATAAATATTTTTAATATAAAATAAGGATTACATAAAACAACTCTTCTTATTCATATGGTGAATTTTCAAATTACATGAACAACCCATACATGGGTTTTGGCAACTATTCTTGGAGAGGTTATAGTCTATCCTTCATGGCTCCCTTGTTTTCTTTCTTGGAGATTTTTCTCTCAATTCTCCTCTACTTATTCTCTATACTCTCTACCTCTATGCCATTAAACCTTATAATGACACTTTCACTCCATTTCAACATTGGTTTTCTTGATTATTTACAAAACAAATTCTTGGTCTTGAACCCAACGTATGGGTGAAGGTTACAAAACCAAAACATGACTTACAATTTATGAACTTAAGCCATGTAACTTATTACCACCTTATATATTACTTAATTAGACTCTTTAACCCACTTGATTCATCTATTCACTCCTTACATGTTTTTTTATTCCTCCTAGACTTAGTTTAATTATTTAAATTTTCAAATTCCCTATTTTGGAGGGAAAAATCATATAGCCTATAGAAATCACTCCTACTGACTCAAATGGAATTCTAAGCCACAAATGGACCTAAGAAGGTCCATTACACACATTGACTTTACACTTTGACCAATCTTGACCTTTTATTGACCAAAATACAAAAATGACAACTTTTGCTTGATGTCCCTACATCATACTCCCCAGGAGGGAGTAAACTTGCACCTCCATTTTTATATCTTTCCTTAAAATTTATCTTTTGAGGGTCCTTCATTCTTATTTAATTGATTTTCATCTTTTATGGTTTCTTTTTCCTTGCCAAGCTCTTTCTTTTATTCTTTTTGGTTTTATCTATCCTTCTTGTCCATGCATCTTCCAATTCCATGAAGAGTTTAAAATGTTGTATATATTTACCTATTGTATACTCCATATTTTGCAATTCATTTGGAATATTCTCACACTCAGCTGCAATCAACTTGTGTGCATTTGTCTTCCTCATTCTTGCTTCATGGTTTATTTTCTCATAAACCTCACTTGTGGCTTTCTTGTCTAGTGGCTTTTACTTCTTGCTCATGATATAATTTTCTTCTTTAGGTTGTAATTGCCTCTTACACATATCAACCTTTATCCTATGCTGATATAGACTCTCTTTTTCTACCTCTTATTCAAACTTCTTCACATTTTGATGCCTTGGCCTATCATCTTGCTCATTATGCAAGAGCAATTTCTTGTTCTTCTCATCCTCCTCATAGTACATTTTTATTTGACCATTATTTGTCCTCCCATATGCATGTTTACAAAATGTAAAATCATCTTGTGCTTGACCCATGAAATATCTCACCTTATTTTTTATTCATACTCCATTTGCTTGTTAATTAACTTGCTTGTGTGTACTTTTATTTGCACAACTTATTGTACTTTTATTTTATGCTCCTCATTTGAGTTTTATTGGAGTTCCTCAATATTTTCCTAATATACATCAACTTTTGTTAGCCTCTTTTATGGAATAAACATTTCTTCCAACATCTCTAAATCTTTTTGCAACTTTTGTGTATCAATCTCCTCAAAATCCTCATCAAACCATGGTTTATATTATTCTTCATTGTCTTGGGCAGCTTGTTCTTTGTCTTCTCCTTGGACTCCTTCATTTTTTAGAGTAATATCAACCTCTTCATTATGAATACCTTGATTTTTAATCACTCTTTGAGGTTATTTATCTTCACCTTGCTTTTCTACACACCCACTCATCAATGCAATGGTTTCTATGTACAAAATATCTTCATCTTTGTAATCAAATTCAAACATATCATCATAAAGAATATTTGAAAACACATTTTTCAAACACTCATATTTATTTATGCATTCAATTCCTTGAATACATGTCTGTACCTTCATCTCCATGACTTTGTTTTCATGGACCACCTCTTTTACTTGCTTTGTAGGCTTGTAATCTTCATGCTTTCTTGGAGTACACTTGAAACTTAATCTTGTTGTAATCTTTTCTTGATTTTTATCACCCAATTACTACCTTGTACCATCTTGTATTTCAACTTTCTTCTCATTTCACCTCTTTCATGCTCCATGTATTTATTCTCTACCACGACAACTTGGTGTTCCTTACCATTTGTTCTTGGTTTCCACATTTTCATTTATTTTTAACTTATAATTTTGCCTTGTTTGACCTCTTGTTTGAGGTTCATATCTTTATCCTCTATACCTATTTGTTTCAGCCACTTAGTCCATACATATACATGCCTGTGTTATCCTTTTGAGGGCTATAATCTATCATTATTTTTCTCAACCTATATATCATCCTTTTCTTCATCATAAATGCAATCAAAATCAACATTTGGGCATTCATTTACCTCCAATGACAATTGTTTCAATCTTGTTTCTTCATTCATGTCCTCTTAGATGACCTTCATGTCTTCTTGGTATACCATTTATTTGGTTTTAGCTACTATTCATGGCAATGCATCATAATATTCCTCTTTCTCATCATATTCTACATAGGGTATGTATTAAATCTCCATCAATTTGTCTTATTCAAGAGGTTCTTTCTTTTTGTCCTCCTCTTGCCATTTAATGGGTAATATTCTTGGCCCATCCTTAATCATATTTGAGGCCTCATACTTGGCCTTCACCACTCTTGTCTTCATACCTAAAAACAAAAACATGAAATCAATTTTAGCATAGAAAATGAGAGACCACATAGTCTCTTTGAATGTCTTTGGCATACACATCTTTTCTTGTCATCACCCTCATGTGTTATTCTTGGCACTTCATTTTCCTTCTTTTTATCCTAAATAATAACCCCCTTCTTAATCTCTATTTCTTGTTACTCAGTTGGCAACATCTCTCTTTTCATGCCTCTTTGGGATGCTATTTCTTTCTTCTTCTCATTCTTCAAGACACTCTTCTTGTGTCTTATTTTTCTCACAAGTGACTCTAGTGGCCACTTCACCTTTCTTCTCACATTCTAGCTAGTCCATTGGCTTGATTTTCATCTCATGAGATTAATCATGATCTCTATCCTCTATATACCTTTCCCCAATTATCTTCTTATGTTTTCTACTTCTCTTTCTATATGCATCTTCTCCATTCTTCTTGTTTTCTAGGCCTATTTAGACATTTATCATAGCAAGTCTATCAACCTTTACTCTTATAAATATTTTGGTACTTTCCTCTTATTTTTACCTCTATTTAGGACCTCTTATTATAATTATTTACTCTCTTTTGGAGTCTTCTTTCTTCTCAATTCTCTCTTGGAGCTCCAATGCTCTATTTCCCTATCTCTCTTTTCTAGTCTTCTCTTGACTAGCTTCTTGTCCTTCTCAAATGAATTTGGGGCTATATCTCTCTCCTCAAATTGATATATCTCTCTACTAACCTTAATGTATTAGACCTACAACCTTGTTCTCCCTTAATACCATACAAGGTGTCAACTTATGCATTAATCATAACATATGCAATTATCTCAAATCGACAAGTTATAAAGAATGTAAAACAAAGTTTTACCTAAGTTTACCTAACCTTACTATGATACCAAATGATGTAGATTAAACTTGATGGACCTTATAAACCATATCGATCTTCTTCTTAACTTATTCCTTGAGGCTAGGCTTAAGACCCCTCACTATGCTCAAAAGGCTAATTTTCTAAGTAGATGAGATTAGATCATTATGATGATTTCAAGGGGTGTCTTCCATTAAGTCAAATATTTTTCCATTGATTTGAATTATCTCTTGATACTTTGTCTCCTATTTTCTTCTCTTTCCATTCTATGACCATGTAAATCTTAGTAGCCTTTGTTTTATGAAAATCTCTTTCTATAGGAGAGTACATAGACATTATTTATCAAATACATCAATTTTTTGGAACCCATTTAGGTTTTAAAATTTATACTTGTCTTTCTTAACACAACTCCCAAGACACAATACACTTCCTTGTTTACACCACCCCTTAATTATCCCTCCAAATTGACAAATCTCCTTTGTTTGGGAAATGTATAGTCCATAAAATCAAAATAAGGATTTTTTTGGACACCCATTTGGATTCCCCAACTGAATATAACTTTTATATCCTTTCTTCATTGGATTAATTTACTTTTCCTTCACTACCCTCACTCATTTAGGCCTATTTAACCCTCTTATCTTGTCACATTAGTCAAAATACATACTAGTATGTCCATATAATATTTAAAATTAATCTCTTATATCACCTTAAATTTTATTATATTACCAAATTTTACAAATTTTGGATGGTTGAAACTCCTTTTATCTCAAAATCCCTAGTTTAGGGTTTTCTAGGCTCTACATAGGACTGAGAGCCTTAAAAATTCTATTTATTGTACCTTATTGACTTTAAAGATACCCCAATATCATCATAAAGTCTATAATGACTTCTATTACCTTTATTTATAGGTTTTGGCCTTAGTTCAAGGCATTAAGAATTCAAATTGCATAAATCTCAGTCAACTGTATTTGCATTATTGACAATGCAAGGGTTTCCATCAATATTTACACCTTATCAACTATATTATTCTCACTTAGACCTTAATTTATGATCATACTCACTTAATCAAGCTATTTCTTTCCTCCTCAAATCTTCATACACCTTCAATAGATTATTCACACTTATGTCTGTGTGTTGACTATGTGAATAGGGTATTTCTTGGACAAATAGGGGTTTGAGTTATTATAGTGGGTATTCATAGATTTTAATTCCATAAAAGTTTATTTATGGTCTTCAAATCATTTTTTCATACCCAAACATCTATCACTTCCATGATCATCTTACTTACCCAAGCATATATGCTCCAACTTCCTTGGATTGAGTGAACAAACCCTATGTAGTATATACTATCTTCTTTCAGAACTAAAACATTCAAAGGGATTGAACACTTTCAAAGGATTAATATTAAAACCTTAATATTATAAAACCATAATTTTATTATTTTAATCTCCTCCTTTATGACTGTGTGCAATGTCTTAAGAGTATAAAATAGGATTTTTATTCCCAAGAACTTTGTATTATGTGATTGCTTTAACTTCACCTTTAAACCAATAGGTCCATTGCTTTATCTCAAAATGTATATGCCATAAAACATTGACTCAAAAACTGAGGTACCTTTATGACATCAATCTTTCCAATAATGTTACAAGAACATACTTTGCTTTTCATAGGCTATGAATAGGGTATTCAAAAAAAATTTGTATCTTTAGGAATTCTTTCATTATGCCATGTTTTATCAGTCATAATGGAGCCCATATGATCACCAAAACATTATAAAATTAATACTTATTATTTAATTCCCATAACACTTGTTCAATCCTTTCATTTCTTGACTATAACATGCAATTTGCCACTAACCTATAGACACATATAGAGAAGTATATATATATATATATATATATATATATATATATATATATATATATATATATACAAACACAAAGGTTTATCAATCACCATGAACAACTCATGAACCATTAATAATTTTAATAGAGAATAAATAATACATAAAAAAAATATTATTATTCATATGATGAATTTTCAAATTACATGAACAATCCATACATGGG
Organism: Torreya grandis; assembly: GCA_037957365.1. Taxonomy (NCBI): domain Eukaryota; kingdom Viridiplantae; phylum Streptophyta; class Pinopsida; order Cupressales; family Taxaceae; genus Torreya; species Torreya grandis. Next base: position 1,052,732 of record JARHVA010004573.1, read on the forward strand.
CTTTCACAACTATTCTTGGATAGGTTATAGTCTATCCTTCATGGATCCCTTATTTTATTTATTAGAGATTTTTCTCTCACGTATCCTCTTCTTATTATCTATAATATCTACCTATACACCATTTAAACCTAAAATGAAACTTTCTCTCTATTTCAACATTGGTTTTCTTGATTAGTTACAAAACAACTTCTTGTTCTTGAACCCAATGTATGGGTGAAGGTTACAAAACCAAAACATAACTTCTACTTTATGAACTTAACCAATATAACTTATTAAAACCTCATATATGAATTAATTATACTCTTTAATCCACTTGACTCATCTATTCACTCCTTAAACTCTTTTATTCCTCCTAGACTTAGTTTAATTGTTTGAATTTTCAAACTCCCTATTTTGTAGGGAAAACTCTTGTAGACTATAGAACTCATTCCTATTGACTCAAATAGACTTATAAGGAAAAAATGGACCTAATAAGGTCTATTAAACACATTTAATTAAAAATTTGACCAATATTGAGCTTCTATTGACCAAACTACAAAAATGATAACTTTTACTTGATTCTCCTACACAAAACCATAGTAAAAAGGCCGGAGGTAGGAGGATCCTTATAATTAGGATTGACCAAGTTAACATTAGGGATGTCTTCCCCCAAATAAATGGTCTCCAAAAAACTATTTTTATTATTCAATGTTCCTCTTTCCATAGTTCCTAACTCTACATGAGTAGTTGAAATGGCTAAGTCTAAATGAGAGAACTTGTTTTCACAATGTGATGGATTCTAGTGATCCTAGAGTGTCAACACCAACACACTTCAAATCTCAAGTTGAGTAGATAAAGGAGGTGGAGTAAATAAATAACCAAATAAATATTTAAATAAAAATAACTGAGAGGGGTGGGGTTAATATTTATTTAATACTTTAAAAAATCTTACTTAAGTAATCATAGATCATTTAGACAAGCATGTACATATTAGCAAGCATAAGCACCAATCCACAAGATCATGAGACACATGAACACATTAAATATGTGGGAAAAACTCAAGGGGAGTAAAACACATTGAATCCTAGATTATAAATTTTTTCCTATAATACCATGAATCAAATTTACTTGAGAACCAACCCAAAAAGGAGCACCAACCCCTAAATTTATCAAATACCAACATGACTTTAATAAGCACCAACTTGCTAGGAGGATAAAACCCCCTTGATGATCAAGAAAAAACTCAATAAAAACTATTAAACTATCCACATTGATATTATTTCCATATTATCATTGATGATAGTCTTATTTTTCTCTATCACACTCAAATCTATATCTCACATAAGCAAAAACTATCCTTTACCTTCTTCGCTCAATTAGCCCTTTTATGGCTTGATTAGGTCATATGACCTTGATAATCACACACATGAATTATTTAAATTATTCATCACTAATAATTTATCCTATTTTTATGGTCTAAAATATCTCCTTCTACTTTTTAATATCATTTCTTGTTCTTTGTATGCTACACACTCACAATAGGCCTTATAATGCCTAGTATATATACAAGTTTCTTGTTTATATCCTTCTTAGTCAGCCAAAAACTCATATAATATTATATTTCACATGTAATGGATATTATAACAACTTTTATACATGGATAAAATGTTCTTTAAGTCCCTTTAGGTCTATCCTTTCTCAAATAAGCCTTATCTCTTTTTTATGTTTCATGGAGACCTAATCTTATTAGGCCTAATTAGTACATGTTGCCCTTTGATATTCTTGGAGAAAATTAAAAAATTTTAAAAAATATATACGCATCATATTACACACCAAAATACCTATTCTAATTTTATCTAGTCTCCAAAAATCTTTTAGCTCAAACCGCTACTTGGAGCACATCATTAGAATAGTTCATATTAGCCCTGTGTATACCTGTAAAGTATGTCTAAAACAATTGAATAATAAAAAAAATTACAAAAAAACATGGTAAAAAAATGTATAAATATAATATTTATGACATAATGGTCATAACCATGTGCATTATAACTCAAAAATCAAGGCAAAAATGCTCAACCCCTTCTCTGTAAGAAGCTTACTTAGAACCACCAATTGGTCTCAAAACATAGTTAGGAAACCTCAAAATTTTGAAACCTGTAGGAACACTCTTGAGTTCTTAAAATTAATTATTATTATAATAAATAATCCTAAAAAAAACTTACATAAAAAATATCACAATCACAAATGACAACTATTGGTCTTACAAACCAATATGTTGACTTCCATTTTCATAGACCTTACTCAGTCAGACAAGCCATTTTGGCTTCAATGTTCCAATATATTATAATGAATTTAAATATTATAAAAGCATTAATATTAAATTTATTTATTAAAAAAAACATATATATGAATTTTATGTTTAAGCTAAGGTCATAGGACGTTTAACTCATCACTCCCACTTGCTTACTCAAATTTGTCAATTTTCCTTAAAGCATAGTCATGGTGAGAATGGATTTCAAATATTGTGTAGACACTTTTAGATAATTATAATGCATAAAGATGAACCTATGAGATCATTATGTAACTATTAAATATAAATATACCATGGTCAAGTGACAATATTGGTATTTCAGACCAATCTCATAACCTTACCCCTTCATTGTCTCATTTGCACTAGACAGGTCAACTTATGAGCAACATTTTCATTTACTTCCAAAAAATATAACCAATATGAACATGTATTATAGGTATTTAAAAATATCCCCATGCATTTTTCCCCATACCTAATCCATGACAACACATCCCTAATCTCATCCTCACTTATGTCTGGTTTTTCTTAATGTCTGCATCACTATGCCTTTTAGTGATAGGTCAACTTGAATGATAGGTTTAGCACATATGAGGTCTATAACCTGATCAAAAACAACCATTAACATAATATATATGTCTCAATATTAAACTTTCATCCATTTATCAACTTTAACTTAGTCAACTCTACCTTCTACAGTAAATTTTTGAGAAACAAGGTTTTTCCTATAGGGTCCATTCACTCTCATGACAAAATAATGCCATATGGAGGTACCTAGGAGAGTCCAATACATGATTAAATCATAAAAATATTTCATCCAATCCATTCTAAGCCATTTCCATCTAGATATTCCATATCAGGGTAAATTTAGGGTTTTAGAGAGGTTTAAGCCACCTTACAGTCTTAACAATCATTCATAAAGCTTAGGCCCTTATTCCAAAAACCAGTTCTTAAATTTTTTTTTTTGACCCTTCATAATATATAATGAATGTATTATGTTCTTATTCAAAGTTTACATGTGCCAATGAGTACTTTAAATTTCTTCTCAGGTTGAGAATTCTTCATTTTGTGCACACAGGAAGCCTTAAAACCATATTTCATGTCTTTCCTTGAAAACTTTGACCTCAAAATTGGTCAAAATAGATGAAAAAACATGTAATACATATGTTAATTATCATTTTTCCATTATTACCTTGGAAACTAATCCTAATTCCCCATTAGGCCATAATATCTCTCTTGGCTCTCTATGTTTTTGATCTACAGGCCACATTAGGCCTTGAAACAAACCTTTTAGCTATTTTTCAAGCACTCTCCACCCCAATCACATTCTCAAAAAACATATCAAATTATATAATAATAATTTTAATTCTTCATAGGTCTTGACAACACCTCATTACCCCTTATTAGGTTAGGCAAAGTCTAGAACTAATCTATTTGCATGCTAGTCTTATAGGGTCTACCCCTATAGACACACTTTAAATATATACTCAATAATATAATGATTCATATACATGATAAAAAAACTTCAAACATACTTTTATTATTTTGTGCATCCATCTCACTGATCCATCAAGATCCTTTATGCACAAGACTAGGCATCCTATGCACAAGCCTTCTCAAGTCTCCTACTAGGTTCAAAGACTTAACAACTTGGAAACTAATCTTGAAACATTAATTTTTATAAATCTTGTTTACATGCCTTTAATGATCCTTAAATAGTATCATACATATGTACACACCACTTCATGCTCATCATGCACATGTTCATGATATGATTATGTTTGTTGTGACTAGATTTATCAAGAACCTCGTACTCAAGGACCGGTACATAAACATGCTTACCTTGTACTGAACCTTGATATCAAACTTGTAAGAATCATCAGGTTTCCTTCAAATTATCTCTCAATAGATAGAAAATAGTTTACCTTCACATTCTCTCTTGTCACATGACTTCCTTGTCACATACCACTTCACCATACATCTTTACTAGATGCACCTTGACATCAATGTCATCCACCTTGACCTTGACATCAATTAAATCCACCTTGACCTTCACATAAATGAAAACACTTCTCAATAAAATTCCCCTTTTCCATTAATGGAAAAAACATTATTTAAACTACCAACTTTTAATTCCACAAATCTAGGCAATCTCACTTATTGGACTTTCTCCCCTTTTGACATTAATGACAAAGGGTCCTACATAAATTTCATATGAAGCCATACCTTCTTGATATAGGATATAAAAACACAAAATTTTAATTAATAAGGAAACACATTCCCCCTTATTATAATCATACCTTCTTTAGATGAATTTTAATAACAAGACCACTTCTCAATGCAGAACAAACTTAGTTTCAAACATGAATAACTCCCCCTTAAAACTAAGCATCCATCATGTGTTTACTACCTAAATAGTGTATCCATAAAGCCTAATGGAGTCACCACTTATTATAGGGATATAAAACATTACAATTTTAGGATATTCCTATATATCCATACTCTCATATGAATAAATGTCCTTTAATACCCTTTTAGGATTGATTTGTATTATATGTTTGATCGCTTCATCATTCATTTGATCATCAATGTGGGATAACAATAGGCATTCCTAACTTTTTTAATATTTGAATCATGATCTATCATATCAAATAGTCCACTTGAGTTTTTATAATGATCATGACTCATTTTCATTATCTTTGGTTTCCAAACATTCATTTGTATTCTCTCTAGCACTCTAGAGGTTTCAAACATCCTATTTTGACTTGAATACCTTATAACATTGTTTGGAAAAATCTTGAAATGTGTCATATATCATGACAACTATAGAAAACCACCTTATACATACCTTTTAACTAATGTGGGCTATGACTCCTATATTCCTATGACTACTCATTATTATAGAGTTTTCTACACTCTCTTGATCTATGACCAAATCGATTACACATAAAAAAGTAACCATTGAATGAATTGGCATTCTTTATAGCATCTAGCTATTTGATAGGTCATTTCATGTTGACTTTCTTATCTTCAACAATCTTCTCCTTAACTTTAGGTGCCTCCTTTTGGTCTTATTTGAAACCAACACCAATTTTTTTATTTTTAAACTTTTGATAAATCAATATATCATCTAATGCCTCAATTATCTTTTCAAACTTCACAAAGCTCCTCACATTTTTGGATGCTTGATTCAAATTAACTTTCAATGATTGCACTTTATTTTCATATTTGATGCACTCTTCCTCTTTAACCTTTAATTTTACATTGACCACCTCCATTTGTACCTCAAATTGATTAATGATCTCAACATATTCCTTAGAATATTTACTCATCATTTTCTCAGACAAGCCAATATGTTCCTCATAGTTCGTAACTAGTGCTCTTACTTTATGATTTTTTTCCTTTGTAACTTCAATTCCTCTAGTGCACTTACCAATTATGCTTCAATATCTACTTAAAATTCTTATTTATGTGATTCCACATCAACCATAATGCTTTTCCCACTTGAAAACCTCTCATTGTCTGATTGTATGGCCATAAATAAGGTTTCATTGTTGTCATGTTCAGGTTCATGACTGTCATCATAAATATCATATTCACTTGAGTCACTTACATCAAAAAGATTATATTCCTTTATGTATAAGTTTTTATTATTCTTAAAAGTTTTTTTTATACCTTCATACTTCATAAAACCCTTATTTTTATTAGGCTTATAGATCTTATTTTCTTATCCATGATGTTCATCATGTTCTTCATCATTCTCAAACTTATCTTTGTTAGGACACTTCGATGCAAAATGACCAATATTGCCACAATTGAAATATTTTAATGGTAAATTACATTTATAATATTAGGAATAAGTGATTAATTATGCAATAACATGAAACTTGAAATTCATTCCTCAGAATCACAGTAGCAGAGACATGAAAGAAAATTTAGATCTAAGTAAATACACACATAACACCGATATATCATGGTTCACCCAATGTGGGATACATCCAAAAATAATATCTTTATAATATTATTAAAAAGAGTACAAGAAAACTCTAAAAAATCCCTCTCATAGAGATACTTTCTCCAACCTGAATTCACACTAGAATTCCTGAGATGCTAAGCTACACCTCAAACCTATCACACCGACCAAAGAGAAAATACAAAGCTCAAAATGAGATGAAAAATTCAATGTTTAATGTGTTTCCCCTCACCCCTATTTATACTTTCCAAAATACCTTGAAAAATGTGCCATACCATGGAAATAACCATATCCCCACCAAATAAGGGAGGTTGTAACTACCTAGGATAAACATAATCCCCTGATTCTATCAACACCTCACCCACATATCCATAAAACATGACACAAATGTGGGAAGTGTTTAGAATACTCAAAAATATGCCCCACCATTTTTGAAATTAAAAATTACATGTTAAAATTGTATTGATAATTTTATTCTTACCTTAAGGGTGTTGAAATAGGCTCCACATTCAATAATCTCCCACTTGGAGTTCATTTCTCCTTATACAAAATTTAACACTCCTCCATGATCTCCAAGAAGACCAACCAAAGATGAACATAACCTCAACTTCTCAAATGTGACTACCTTGGCCATATATCTACAAGATTATGGCTTGTATGTATCTTTTCTAGCTTCACCATGTTTTCCTCCAAAGCTATCCTGATGAAATGATACCACAATTATATGTGTTTCATCCTCGAGTGGAAAGTAGAGTTCTTGGCTAAATCTATATCACTCTGAATATCACTATGTAATCCCCCAAATTAATTTTTATGTCCCAAATCATTAAGTAAATATTGTAACCAAATCATCTCCTTGTTAGCCTCTAAGCAGCAACATACTCATCCTCCATGGTTGATAAAGCCACAACTTTTTGTATCTGAGAAATGCAACTAACCAATGTATCCCTGATAGTAAATACATAAATAGTCATACTCCTCCTACTATCGACATCCCTAGCCATATTCAAGTCCATATAACCATGAAACACTATGTTCAATCTACCAAAACACAATGTTATACCCATAGTTCCTCTCAAATATTTACTAATCCACTTCACTACTTGCCAATGCTCATAACCTAGATTACTCATGTACCTACTTACTACTCACACTACATGGGCAATATTTGGACTAGTACAAACCATAACATACATCAAGATACTAACCACTGATGAGTAAGGTACTTTGGACATCTTTAGCTTTTGTTCTTCTATTTTGGGACACTGATCTTTTGATAATCTAAAATGACATGGCAAAGGAGTCCCAACTAGCTTAACATCCTGCATACTAAACCTCTCCAAAAATTTATTCATTTACTCTTCCTAGGATAAGATCAACTTGCTCTCCTTCCTATCCTGAATTATCCTCATACCAAGGATTTGCTTCACTACACCCAAATCATTCATATAAAAGAAATCACCAAGCTACTTCTTAAGTACTTGAATCTAGTGCATGTCCTTTCTTGAAACCAACATGTCATCCAAAATCAAGCATAGGATAATATAATTACCATTCTCAAATCTCTTAACATACATGCAATGGTTATAATGACACTTGGAGTAACCTTGTTCCAGTATAAAATTGTCAAACTTCTTATACCATTATCATGGAGCTTGTTTCAAGCCATAAAATCTCTTCTTTAGTCTGCACACCATTTTTCCCTTTCTTTTGACCTCATAACCCTGTGGTTGATCCATATATAATTCCTCCTCCAAATCACCACGAAGGAATTTAGTCTTAACATCTAATTGTTCTAAATGAAAATCCTCTATTGTAACTATACCAAGCATATTTCTAATAGAAGTCATCTTAACAATGGGAGAAAAAATGTCATCAAAATCAATACCTTTCCTTCATACAATCCCCTTGACCACCAGTTGGGCCTTATACCTTTTCCTTCCTCCTTCCTCCATCCTCTTCTTTGATTTTATATACCCACTTATTCTGTAATGCTCTTTTGCCCTCAGGTAGCTTCACCAAATCCCACATCTGGTTCTCCATGAGAGGACTTTGTTCCTCTTCCATGGCTTGCTCCTACTTATTCCTAGCATTTAACTACATTTCTTCCTCAAAACAATCTGGTTCTCTATTGTTAGTAAGTAAAAGTTAACTCAAATATGGGGAAAAATGTTTAAGATCTCTTCTTACCCTAGAAGACCTTCTTACTATAGGATTTTGGGGTTCCTGTGTGGGAGGTTCCTGAATAGTCTCTTTAGACACCTTACCATTTGTAATATCATCCAACACTATATACTCTTTTTGTTCCTATTCCTAAAATTGATCCTTATACATGACTTTTTCTTTAAAGACAACATCCCTAGACCAGAATATTTTCTTGTCTCTAAGAATTCAAACCTAAAAACCAAAGTCATCCTCACCATAACCAATAAATGTGCATCTCTCAAAATTAACCTCTAACTTGTTCCTATTTTTATTAGCAACATAAACAAATGCCTCACATCGAAAGACCCTAAGAAAAGAATATTAACTTTTTTACCAGAACAAACTTCCTCAAGTATGCCTTCATCAAAATGCATTGAAGGTCCTCTATTAATCATCCTGTTTGACACTCCATTATCCTATGGTGTCCTTAGAACTATCCTTTGCCTATAAATTCCATTCTGTGAACAATAGTCATCAAATGGTTTGCTACAATACTCACCTCCATTATCAAACTTGAGAGATTTCAACTTTAAACATGTTTCATTCTCAACAAAAGCTTTCCATCTCTTTAATGTTTCAAACACATGATATTTCTTCTTCATGTAATAAACACAAACTTTCTTAGTTACATCATCAATAAATGTAACATAATAATTTGAACCACCAATAGAAGATACCTGAGCCAACCCACATACATCTGAGTGAACGAAATATAACTTATTCTTCTTATTCATATGTCAAAATTTAGGAACTTAACTCACTTTTTCTTCTCATACACACAATAATCACATAAGTCTAAATTAATCTAGGTAACTTGTCTTTCAAGATCTTCATACCCTTCTAACTCATATGACCAAGCCTGTAGAGCCACAAAGTTGCATCTCCATCTATAGAAACCAAATTCTAGTGATCATCACTAATATTTAAATATAAAGTTCTAACTTTCTTACCTCTCGCAACCATAAGAGCATCCTTGGTAACTTTCCAAGAGTATATTGTAAACAACACTGAATAGCCCTGACTGTCTAACTACCCTACTGATATTAAATTCTACCTTAACTATGGGATAGGTCTAACATCCTTTAGTAGCCATGTGTTCCCATTTTTCATATTCACCTAAACATAACCTTTCCCTACTATACTACATGGTTCATCATCACCAAGATAAACATGTCCAAAATCTCCTTAAACATAATCAATAAAATGATGCCTATCTGGGGTAGTATGAAAAGAAGCCCCTAAATCTAATACCCAAGATTCAAAAACATTATCCAAGGAAATAATTAAATCATCTTGACTAATAGTACCTATTGTCATATTTACCTCCTTGGTCTCCTCATGTTTGGTCTTCTTATCCAGAAGTTCCCAAAATTCCATCTTTATGTGTCCACTTTTTCCACAATGCCATCGCACTATCTTGACTCTAGATTTAGATCTTCCTCAACCCTTTAACTTTCCACAATTTCCTTTGCTTCTATCCTTTTATCTCCCTTTAGTCTTCACCATCAAATAATTCCCTAAAGATGATTCCCTAGTGCTCTTCCTTTGCATTTCCTTACTAAGAATCACACGTATAACATCCTCAAACTTTAAAATTCCCTTAGTAGGGACAAAATTACTCACATCCATAACTGGGCTATCCCAAATATCAAGTAAGAAGCACAAAATCAATAAATCCTTAACTTCATCTTCAAATTTAATACCAACATAAGTTAGCATACTCATAATCATATTAAAATCATTCAAATGATCCACTATATAACCATTTTATTATTAAATAACCTTTTCATCAAAAATATTTTATTAGATGTAGAGGTTTTTTCATATAAATCCCCTAATTTCTTTATTAGACCAAATGTGGTCATCTCCTCTAAAATATTGAAGGCAATCGAAGATTCAAGGAACAACTGTATAGCTTCCAGAGCTTTCATATTGAGTAAATTCCAATCTTCCTAATCCATAACTGAAGGTTGGCCTACTTTCCCCATCAAAAGGTGATGAAGATCCTTCTAAAACAAGTAATCCTCTATCTACATCTTCCATAATCTAATAATTTTTCCCATTGAATTTTTTAACTCTAGATCTACCATTATCCACCATAGCTCCCACTCAAGCTAATATCTTTCCTTGTGATTCAACACTTTAGCAAAACCATGAAAGATAGCTCTAATACTAGGTGTTAGGAATAAGTGATTAATTATGCAATAACATGAAATATGAAATTCATTCCTCATAATCATAATAATAGAGATATATGGAATAAAATCAATATCTAAGCAAACACACATAACACCTATATATCATGGTTCACTCAATGTGGGATACATACACCAATAATATCTCTATAATATTATAGACAAGAGTACAAGACAACTCCAAATAATAAACCTCTCATAGAGATAACTTTCTCCAACTTGCATTCACACCAGAATTCCCAAGATGCTAAGCTACACCTCAAACCCGATCACACCAACTGAAGAGAGAATACAAAGCTAAAAATGAGAGGCAAAATTTAATGATTAATATGTTTCCACTCACCCCTATTTATCCTTCCATAAATCTCTTGAAAAATACACCTTACCATGGAGATGGCCATATTCCCACCAAATAAGGGAGGTTACAACCACTCAAGATAAACATAATCCCTTGATTCTCTCAACACATTACCCACTTCTCCATAAAACATGCCATAAATGTGGGAAGTGGTTATAATACTCAAAAACACACCCCAACATTTGTGAAATTAAAAATTACATGTTAAAATTGCCATGGTGATTTTATTTTTACCTTAGGGGTGTTGAAACGGGCTCCACATTCAACACATACTTACCAAATCCAAATCTCAACTTTATTACAAACATGGCTATTAGTTAATCATCAACAACATATAAGAATTTTTCATCCTTAACCTTCTTGGATTTTGACTTATTTTCAACTTTAAAACTTTCTTCCTTCTTGGGAGGTCTTCTTTTATTAGTTCTCATCTCATAGGTAGTCAAAATGCCATGAAGCCCATCCATCTCTAGCTTGTCTAAATATTGAATATCTTCTAATGCATATACATTAGAGTTAAATTTAGGAGTTAGTGATCTCAAATTTTTTTGAAAAAAATTAGATTCTTTGACTTTTTCTCCCAGTCCTTTGATGATATTGACAACTTTATCAACCTTCAATAGGTAGGATTCAATGGTTTCATCTTCATTCATTTTCAATATTTCAAACTTTCTTCTATGAGTCTACAACTTGGCCATATTTGCCTTAGTGTCACCTTCATATATGGTCTTAAATTTATCCCATATCTCTTTGGTAGACTAAAAATGCATTACCTTCACAAGATCTACCTCTGATATCCCACAAAGAATAACATTCATTGTCTTGGATTTGTTTTTACTAGCTTTCTTACCCGTTGCATTAGTTTGTGGAATATGAGGAACACTATAATAATACACAACTAATTGTCAAGCATAATGACCTTGAGACATCAAATATATGTTTATCCTAACATTCTAAAGTCATAGTGAGATTCATTGAACAATGGAGCCTTACTGGTAGAGAAACCACCTTGAGTTTGCTGACTAGCCATCCTTGCTTCTATGATCTTCCTTTAGGCCTTTAAACCTAATTAAAAGGACCAGGTTCTAACACAAAATATTGGAATAAAAATTACTAAGAGGGGTGGGGTTGGATCAATATTTAATACTTTAAATATTCTTAATTAAGCAATCATAGATCATTTAGACAAGCATGTACATCTTATCAAGCATAAACACCAATGCATAAGAGCATGAAACACATGAAAACAATAAATATGTGGAAAACCCTCAAGGGGAATAAAACTTACTAAAACACAACTTGAAAAACTTGTCCTATAAGACCATGAATAAAATTTAGCTGATCACCAACCTAATAAGAGCACCAACCCCTAAATTTATCAAGCACCAAACATGGATCAAACATTATTTAAATCCCTTTAGGTTTGTCATTTCTCAAATAGGCCTTATCTCTTTTTTAGGTCTCATGGAAACCTAATCATATTATGCCTAATTATCACACATTACCATTTGATCTTATTGGAGAACATTCAAACATTTTGCATGGTAGAGACACATCATATACCATCGCAAAAGGCCTCTTATAAGTTTATCCAAAATAATTAAAGCATAGACACAAAATTTAAAAAAAAACATGAAAAAAACATATAAAGATAAGACTTATGACCTCAAGTTCATCACCATGTGTATTAGACCTTGAAACTCAAGGAAAAAGTGCTTAACCCCTTCTCTGTAAGAAGCTTACTCAGAATTGCCAATTACTCTCAAAACATAATCATGGAACCTTAAACTTTTGACACCTATAAAAACAATATTGACATCTTCCAATGCATGATCATGATTTTAAATAATCCTCATATAAACTTTCATAAAAATATCACTATCACAAATGACAACTATTGGTCTTATAGACCAATTTGTTGACCTCCTTTCTCACAGACCTCACTCAGTCAGACATGCCATTTTGGCTTCGATGTTCCAATATATTATAATAAATTTTAGTATTATGAAATACATGAATAGGATATTCATTTCTTAAATATAAAAAATATATGCATTATATTATTCATCTAAGGTAATAGGGCATCCAACTCATCACTCCCACTTGCTTACTTAGATTTGTCAATTTTCCTTAAAACACAGTCATGGTGAGAATTAATTTCAACTCTTGTGTAGGAAGTTTTAGAGACTCATGATGTATGTGGATGATCCTATGATATCATTAGGTAACTCTCATAGATAAATATACCATGGTCAAGTGACAATGTTGGTCTTGTAGACCAATCTCATAACCTTACACCTTCACTATCTCATTTGCATTAGACATGTCAACTTATGAGCAATATTTTAAATATTTTCATTGACCTCCAAAACATATAACAAATATTAAAATTTATTATAGGTCTTTAAAAATAAACCCATTTATTTGGATCCATCCCTAATCCATGAAAACACATCGCTAATCTCATTCTCACTTCTACCTAGTTTTTCTAATTGTCTACATCACTAGGTCTTTTAGCGATAGGTCAAATTGTATGATAGGTTTAGCACATGTGAGGTATGGAACCTGATAATAAAATATAATTAACATAATATATAACTCTCAAGCTTAAAACTTCATCCATTTATCAATTTTAACTTGGTTAAATCTGCTTGCTACAATAAATTTCCAAGAAATAATGTTTTTCCTATAGGGTCTAGTCACTCTCATAACAAACCAATGCCACATGGAGGTACCTGGGAGAGTCTAATATATGATAAAATAATGAAAATAGGTCATCTAATCCATTATAATCTATTTCCATCAACATATTCCATATCAAGTCAAAGTTAGGGTTTTAGAGAGGTTTAAACCACCTTATAGTCTTAACGATCATTCATAAAGCTTAGGCCCTTATTAAAAAAAATAATTATTATAAATTTGAGATAGGACCCTTCCACATATAACATGAATGGATTAGGTTCTCATTCAGAGGTCACACATGCTAATGAGTACTTAAGTTCTTATTGGGTTGAGAATCCTTCATTCTGTGCACACATGAAACCTTAAAACCACATTTCATTTCTTTCTTTAAAAAAATTGATCTCATAATTGGTCAACATACCTAAAAAACATGTCATACCTATGTTAATTCTCACCTTTCCATTATTAATTTATAAAATAAACTTGATACCCCATTAGGCCACCATCTCTATCTTTGCTCTCTAGGCTTTTGATCTACAAGTCATATTAGGCCTTGAAATAGACCTTATATCTATTTTACAAGCACTGTACACCTCATTAAAATGATCAATAAACTTATCACATGCTCTACCACTATGTTTCATCCTTCATAGGTCTTTAAAACATCTCATGACCCCTTATTAGGTCAGGAAAAGTCTAGAACTAGGCTATTTGCATGCTAGTCTTGTAGGGTATAGCCCTATAGACACACCTTAAAGCTATTTTGAGTGATCCAATGCTTCATATACATGATCAAGAAACTTAATAAATAATATTATTATTTTATTCATCCATCTCATTAATCCACTATGGTCCTTTATGCATAACACTAGGCATCTTATGCACAAGCCTTCTCAAGTCTCCTACTAGGTTCAAAGACTTGGCAATTTAGAAACTAATCTTGAAACATTATTTATTATACATATTAATCACATTCCTTTCATGATCCTTATATATTAACATAAATCTATACACACCTCTTCATGATCATCATACACATGCTCACGATATGACTATGATTGTTGTGACTAGAGTTCTCAAGAACCTCATACTCAAGGACCGGTACATAAACATGCTTACCTCATACTAAACATTGATATCAACCTTAGAAGAATCATAAAGTTTCCTTAAAATTATCTCTCAATGGAAAGGCAACAGGTTTCCTTCAAATTATCTCTTATCACATGGCTTCTTTGTCACATACCAATTCACCATGCATCTTTACTGGATGCACCTTGACATCAGTATCATCCACCTTGACCTTGACATCAATGACAACAATTATCAACACTCAATTTGAAGATAAATGTGAATGATGGTGTGGTGGAGACCAAACATCATGAATATGAGATCGGTAATGGTAATGGTTTGAGGTAGTGCCCCACCCCCTCCCAAAATTCCACCATGGGGAAGGTACAACACCATTGATGATACATGGTGCATTTCCCTAATGATCCAAAAGGGTTTGGTGATGGGAGATCATGAGAAAAAATTTATTTAATTGCACTTTTATATGTATAAATACATTGGGGATAACCATTTTTTTTAAGCATATAAATGAATATCCATAGTAAAATTAGCAAAAATAATTCCATTTATTTCTTTACAAATTAAAAAAATAATTTATACTTTGAAAGTATATTAAATTTAAGAATAAGTTGTAGAGATCATGGGCCAATATTTAAGGAGGATATTCTATCAAATAAATAGCTCTAGTTTGAAGGGTTTATGATAGATTTTGCCAATATCTTTGAATAGCAGCCACGTGATGAATGCTAAATTCCTGTAGAGGTAGAATGAGAGCTCCAAAAATAAGGAAATTCCACAAAGGAAATGTTTGCATTAGTCACTTTAGGAAAAAAGAAAGTACATATAAAGTGAGATTAGGTCACCAAAAAGGTAAAATCCTAACTCATAATCAAATCCCACTTAAATTTAAATGACTCCTAATGACTTAATTAACTAACCTAAGTAAGTTGAAAATAAATTTAGGTAAAACCACTAGGTGGGAAAAAGCCTACACTGACACCCCCCTAAAGTGTAGCTTAGGTGGGTAGAATAATTAGGTCTCAACAACAAGGCCTGATGAGGCACCCAAGTACAATGTAAGTCCCATAAAATGGGGTAAAAGAGAAAAAATGTAGGAACAAAACTCCTCCCTAAAAGAGAGAAAATAAGAGAAGAGAGATAAAAAGCCACACTTAGGTCTACAATTGACTATAGCCATCTAGTTTCCCCTAAATGAATGCTTGAAAGTGACTATGAATCAGAAGTAAATGTAGTGAAAAATTGATTACCTTGGAATAATGAGTTTTCCCATGAAGTGCCTAATGGATCTTCAACCAAGGTGTAATTCCTATGAAAGGAATGATCCACATATTATGAAGTAGGTGTCCTAACTGATCTATACCAAGATAATGAAATAGAAGCAGAGGTGAAGAAGGTCTGTGGAATCCTCTATAGTTGTGGAATAGATTGCCTAATGTCTTATGTGTCCTAGATTAGTAGAATATTACCCTATAATGTTAGAAGTAGACCAGAGGTAGGTGGATTAAGAACTAACACTTGAATATCTGGAAGGTGACTAGGAGATGGTGGAAGTGTGTCCACTTCACTATTATATTCATTTGTAGAAGAAGAGTTGTCAATATCATAAATAAGCTCAGGCTCAGAAGTGTCATTAGGTATAGTTGAGTTTGACGATGAATTTGAAGAATCTAAAGGAAAGTCAAGAGTAAAGTGTGAGAAGTTATATAGCTAAGTCTGATGATTGACCATTCCCATAGCCAAAATAGTATCACTATATAACTCCTTGATGCATATTGAATTTGGAGTGAATTCAACTTGCATGCCTAGACCAAGGTGAGTGATCTTGTAGACTAATAGGATATTAGTTGAGAGTGAGGACACACTCACAACATTATTGAATGTCCCACCACTCACTTTAATAGATCCACTCTTGAGAACCTTTTTAGAAGTGTCATCACCCAATTTTATAGAGGACATGTCACATGGTTCTGAAGAATTAAACTCAATCTATGAGGAGGCCATGTAATGTGAAGCACTAGAGTCAATGATCCATGTAGGAGGAGTTAGAGGCACAACTACAACTAAGTATTTACCCTTATGTTTCCCATTGTTATTCTCTTTTGCCTTTTTTTTTGCCAGATTTGTTTGCCTTAGTGGATTCATGGGTTGATGAAGATGGTTTGATAGAATCTAAAACACCTATGTTGTTTTGAATAAGAAGGCTAGTAAAGTGGTCAATTTGTTTCTTCAAACATTTACTCTCATCATGATTACCTGAGAAATGCCCATATTTGATCCAATACTTCTTAGGCTTATGACTAAAAGAAGAGGTCTCATTATTTGATTTGGAGGTGGAAGAATTTTCATCCTTATCATCCTCTTTCTTGATCTACTTTATCTCTCTATTGTTAGAAGCCTTATCTTTCTTAGCAAGAAATGCATGAGATTTAGATGACTTAAATGTGCCCATTTGTATCATTTTATCTTACTCCCAAATAAAATTAGAAACAAAGGTATCTAAATAATGCATCTTTCATGTGGTGTTAAGAGCACTCTTAGTGGCAAGAAAAGTGGACACAAATATAGAATATTCAGGACCCAGTTTAAAGAGTATTGATAGAATAAGTTATTCATCTTTCTTGTCAATTCTACATGCTTTCAACTACAATCTCAAAAGTCTAAACTTGATGAAGAAGTCTTGAAGAGTGTCGAAGTCATCTGGACTCAATCTAATAAACTCATTTTCTAGCTCATGTCCTCTCATCACATCCTACACTCCAAAGAGATTGGTGAGCTGGGCCCACACTTTAGTAGGTGTTTTGGTAGATTCAATGTGAAAGAGTAGATTTGGGGATATGGAAAGACATAGTAGTTGATATACTTTATCACAATGGTTAAACCACTTGATTTTTGCTCTAACATTAGTAGGTTCAGTCTCAGTTCCCATTGTAATTTGATGGTAACCTTTGGATTTCAAGATGATTTCCATTCTAGGTTTCCATTCATGATAATTAAATGGTGTAAGTGGACTTATTGAGAATTAATCCATAGTGAAGAAGTATTACTACAATAAGTAAAGAAGTGATGCAAAAATTGAATGCATAGTAAACACATAAGTAACCCCTTGGAACTATCAAGAAATGACCCCCTTGAATGTCTCAAATATAAGCATGCTCTTATAGACGTCAGATTAAACCAAAAATGCATCTTGAGTAGTAGGTGCATAAGTACAAGGAACAAGAAGAATGTCAAATACAACTAATAATGCATTCAAGAGTGTATAAAAATGTGATTTTTTTGATAGTTTTAAAAGGCCCAATGATAGGTCCAATGTGTAGAACATAAAAAATAAACACTTTTGAAGAAAATGACACTAAAAAAGGAGTTACCAATTAAAAGTTATGGCACTTACAAGTTTTTACTTCAACATATTCTTTTCACCAAAAATCCAAAAAAGGAAACAACTTAAGTCTATTTCTTCATTACCTTTCACCTAAAATTTGATGGCTTCTAGAACATCATGTGCTTACTTACGTGGGGTTTTAAAAAAAATTCAACTTTGGGTTCTCAAACTACTTCAACTTATAAAAGGTTATAAGCAGTTGACTCTAAAAAACTTGATTACTTCTTTGCAGTGTATTTCAAGTTATTCGAGCTGCTTTACTTCAGAGTTTCAAACAACTACAACCTATGAAATAAGTAATGAGTAATCGACCCTATAAAAATTGAATGGGTCTAGCGAGTGAGTAATCAAGGTTGAGAAACCTGATTACTTATAAGTTGTCACCATGGAAAACCCTGATTACTTATAAGTTGAAGCACTTGAGAAACCCAATTTGGTCTATAAGCAAGTAGTCAAGTAGTCGAGGTTGAGAAACCTGATTACTTATAAGTTGATTCCCTAGAGAAACCTAATTAATTCTAAGTAGAAGCACTCCAACAACCCAATTTGGTCAGAGAGCAAGTAGAAGCACTTCAGAAACCCAATTTGGTCAATGAATAAGTAGTACTTTAGAAACCTGATTTGGTCTATGGAGAGTAAATCAGGGTTTGTAGGCTAGATTACTTTAGTCATACAAATGATGAATAGATAGAATAAATCAAATTTATTAGAAAATTTGTGAATGTTTTTAGAAAACTAAGAATAACCCATTTTAGACTTCAAAAAACCCAAAAAATATGTGAAAATGGATTTTTAATCAAAGGCCTTTTGACATGTATTTTGAGATAGTTTTCAAAAAATGCCTCCAAAGTCAAAAATGGTGGATGTACAATATTAAAAAATAACAAGGTGAATGTAGGAGGATTTTACCAAAGGAGACAAATGCATGAGAATATCAGGAAAGCTATGGTACCATGATATATTTTTCGAAGATCTTTGAATAGCGACCACACAATGAATGTTGAATACCTATAGAGGTAAAATGAGAGCTCTAAAAAAATGAAAATTCTACGAAGGAAATGTTTGCATTAGTGACTTTAGGAAAA
The DNA here is from genome assembly GCA_037957365.1 of Torreya grandis. Classification (NCBI taxonomy): domain Eukaryota; kingdom Viridiplantae; phylum Streptophyta; class Pinopsida; order Cupressales; family Taxaceae; genus Torreya; species Torreya grandis. The sequence continues at coordinate 1,071,988 of JARHVA010004573.1, forward strand.
AAATAAAGTATATATAGGGTGATATTAGGTCACCAAAAGGTAAAACCCTAACTCATAATTAGAACACACTTAAAGGTAAATGACCCCTAATGACTTAATTAACTAACCTAAGTAAGCTGAAAAGACATGTAGGTAAAACCACTAGGTGCGAAAAAGCCTACATTGATAGTCTAAATAAATCATGAATCCAAGACCAAGCATTTTGTGCTTTTACATAAAACCAAAAAAAATCATAAAGGTTTTTTAATGTCCACAAAACAAACATTTGGGTTTAGCAACTCCTAACTGAACAATGTGATGACCAAGATGTAGACCTTGATAGAGAAGGCACTAGACAAAGTGTGCTAACTTAGGTTCAATAGTAGCATTCTAGACTATTTTAAATTGATTACTCCAAGTGGTGAATATAGAACTACAATCCCACGGAGTATTGATCTTGTCAACCATACGTAGATGAGATGACAACCATTCCTATCCATTATTGGGAGTATACTTATGAAAATGAGTTTAAACTTACCATTTCCAATCTTTCCATCTTGGGTGAGTAGAGACAACTAAAATATTATGCATCTTCTATGCATGAATAACCTCAATAAATTCTTGCTAAGATTATTTATTATTGTTGTTTAAATGAAACTTTATCTTGACTTTTTATGAAGAAAGCTAAGAGTAAATTTATTTATAGAAAATATCTTACATAGAATGCATTCTTTTTCTAAAGAATTTAAGTTCATGCACCCTTAGAAATTAATCAAGAGTAAAAACATAAAAAATTGTAACATGTGACCACCATAAATAATGGTGGTTAATAAAGAGACCATCCCTAAAACCATTATCATTATAGAGAAACCAATGTTTAATCTTTTCCAATGCTTGCCATTAACTTTGAGCAAAAAAAGACCCCACTAATTTTTATAAGATCCTGAAGAATGTGAAGATTTTGAAAACCCAAACCTTTCTAAGTTGAGCAATGATACAAAGATCCTTTATTAAAGCAACTACAAAGCAAAATTTTCCAATCTTCTTTTCTTTCAATGGCCTTAATAATCCATTTGGTATACAAGTTAATGCCTTGGTGACTACTGTATAACACATCCCAACCTCAAACTTTTTCTGGTAGGTAACAATATTCCCAAGCTACACTATAGAAACCCTTACCAAGAGAAGAGATAACACGTGAGAGATATTTAAGGAGCTTCTCCAACTTCTAGTATGAATTTGTATAAGACACCCAACAATAAAAGTAGTACACACAAGTTGTAGAAAGAACTTTAGAACATGTTTGAAGCTTCCTAATTAGATATAGTGGTTTAATGATCTAGTAATAGAGTTTTTTCTCAAATCAATTAGTAACATACTTCCAAATATGGGTGGGGGTATCTTTGAATGCAAATTAGATTATTAAAAGTCATGATAGTTTACCATGTTGGATCTATTTCCAATCGTATTTGTCCAACCAAGGAGGAAAAAGTAGAAATGTTTGTTTATAATATTGAGTCCTTTACCATTAAATGCTTGAGCTAGAAGGTAGGGAAAAATTATCAAAACATTGCATATCATTGTTGATGTTAACTTTATCCTCAATCAAAGTGAGAAAGGAGTCATCAACAAAATGTAAGTAATTGATCAAGGTCATCTAAGGGAAGAAAAATTCCCTTAATAAGAAATTATGATTTAGCATTCAAAAAATATAGCCAAAACCCTCCACAACAAGTAAGTACAATGATGAAACTAATGGGCATCCTTATCTAATGGAGGAGAATAACCCAAATTGGTCATAATTGACAATCTTGATTGAGATAAAATTCGAGGCATTTTCAAATAAAATCTACACTAACTAAATAAAATTAGAACCAAATCCTAGGGTTATTAACATAGACAATATAAAGGGCCATTTGATGCAATCATAGGATTTCTCAAAATCTATCTTAATGAACAATGCTTGTTGATTGGACTTACTAGCCCACTCCATGCCTTCCCAAATTTTTATGATGATGTTAAGATTATATGTGTTTTGAATAAATCTAGTGTGTTCAATACTAAAAATCAATCGTAGGGGATGTAAAATTTATAGCATGAGGTATTTGGCTATGATTTTGTATTAAATTTGAGTAGGGTGATGGAATGCTAATTGCAGATTAGTTATGGGTCTCCCATTTTAGGTATGAACTAATATGTCTTTTGCTAATTAGTTGGCTAAGAGACTTAGATTTGAAAGCTTCATAGTATACTTGAAAGAGGTCTTCTCCTAAGGTATCCCATAAAAAATTGTATAATTCACAAGAAATACTATCACAACTTAGATCTTTATAATTTTACATTTGCATAACAACTTCGTATAGGTCCTCAATGGATAGGGGCCTATCATAGACAATATGCTAAAATTGAGTGAGTTTGTTAGGGGCCTTTGTAAGTTATATCATAAGTGATCATTTTTACTGATTGGAAGGTTATAAATATTTGAACACTTGTTGATAATGGAAAATAAAAGCTTGAACCATTTTAGGTGCCTTAATAAGCCTCTAATTACTTATTTAATATCTTTGATTTCTTGAGTTTCATGTTTAGCCTTTAGTATTTTAAATAACTCCTTAGAGACTTTGTTGCCTACTTTAACCCATTGTGGTATGGCTTTGTTCTACAAAACTCACACATTGTAGGCCTCTTGAACATGAGTTCATTAATGAAGTGCCACTATTTGTAGTTACAAAGGTTTATAGAAGGGACCCTCATCTAAATCGACCACTACATGACTCAACTTTAAGGTGGTGGTAGACTATAAGTACCAATAATAAGCACTTATTGATGCTCATAGATTCAAAAAAATGTAGTGGTTTTTGAAGAAATGTAATATTGATAAAGAACTATCCTTTTTGATTTTTTGGATGCTTAAATTTCCAATTAATGCAAAATCAAATGGGTAGGTGATCATAAAGCATAAGGTCCAACAATGTCTCCAATGGCAAGGGAAACTAGTTGTCAAAGGAAAATACAATTTCTTGAAGATTATGGCTCTATCAAACTACTTTAAAACTCTATCATATCCATGTTGGAGGTTATTACACATGTCATATGACACTCATAGGGCCTTAATAAAAATTGGAGTCATAAAACCATGCCTCTGGCTCACCAACTATCTCCTACATAGGGAGGTGGCCAAGTTTGTTAGTTGACTATTAAATCATATTAAAGTCCCCACACATAACCTAATGCACATCTGATAACTAGTAAACAAACTATTGCTAGAGAGTAGTAATTTTCATTGCATCATTAGATGTATAAATATTAATAAAAACAAAAGGGTAGTTTTCAATATTGAGTAGCACTAGAGAACATGGTTTAAGGGGTCACAATCATGATCCAAATATGTCCACCATTTTGGAGAAATAAATACTATGTATCCACCACACCGTGGGAAGTGATTTTTATTCATGACTAGACTATCAAGGTAGATTACATTGCTAGCAATTGTAATAAAAATTCATGCCACCTTAACTTCTTGTAAACTAAGAATTTACATTTATGGAAATTTAAGTTTAAAATATCACAAAATATACTTTTGATTTGAGTTTTTGAGACCCTAAACATTCCATGAGAAATAATTCATGGATTATGTGAGTCAAGAGACATATTATCAGAACCTAAGCCATCCAGGTCACCAAACCTATTATATGAAAATTATTGTTGGTTTGATTATTAAAACACATTAATAAAAAACAATGTTTGAAGTTTTTTAACATACTCTCCTTCCTTCAAATGATGATAAAGACTATGAGATCATTGGATTGAATTTGGATGTGCAGAATCATGGTGAAATTTTGAATGTGAATCTTGAGATTAAACTTGATATGACAATTGAAATAGTGGTAAAACATTTATAGTGAGAGGTGAACTATATAATTAAATTTTTATTGCCTTGTTTGATGATTTACTTAATTATGAATGAGTCCCTAGAGGGTTGAGAAACCTGTCCTATAATTTTAGATGCAACATGAACTTGATGATTTAGTGAATTTGTTGGTGGTCATACTAACAATAATATTAGTAGCAATGATCTCGTTATGGCCGTCCTTACACCCTCTAATTATTTTCCACCCATTTTCACCACTAGTCTTAGGTATTTTAGAAGATGATTTTGTCACAGCTATATTATGAGAAGCAAATAATGGGCAATATTTTATTTTATGATTAGTATATTGACACTAGAAACATGTATTTGGTATATTATTGTATAAAACTCATTGTGAATGATAGATGCCACCCAATTTAATTTGAAAAAACTCTTTGAGGTCATAGGAGAGGTTAAATTCCATATAAACACATTTTTAGGGAGAAGCCAAAGGAAATTTTGGAGGATCTTAACATATAATTAGAAAATGGTGGAAAAAATATGGTTAATAAAATTCTAATAGGGCAAAGGAATCCCTGAGAATTTAACCTAGATAAGAACCTCAAGGGTCACATGTTCAAAAATGACAAAAAAACCCATGTCCAAAGAATGAAAACCATAAGAGAATTACAAATATACTAGGTAGAAGACTTATCTAGAATAAGTCTTACATGGGTAGGGTGAGAAAAAGAAAATGAAAAAACATTTTCATTATATTTTAGACATCTTCTAGCCTAAGGCCATGTTGCATCCAAGCAGATTGAACCCAAGGTTTCAACATACTTTCAAAATGATTTATTCTAACAAAATAACCTATTAAATAAAATTTATCTTCATTTATAGGTGGAATCAAATTTAGGTAAGGGAAAAAAGTATCAATTTGATAGTTTATACCTCTTGGAATACCTCGTGGATGATTTTTTTAGGGTTCTTGAGTAGAGGTGCATCCTTAAAAGCTTCATAATAATCCTTTGTAATTTCAACAACTGGAATGGAGATTAGAGAGGCCATTCAATAGTCCATGATTTCCTTAAGCTGAGGCTTCCTAAAGAATCAATAAAATACAAAGGATAGAGGCCAAGTCATGCGGATCCAATAGAGGAATAGGGGTTGAAAATAGAAACAACACAATAAAAAACAATGATGACACGCATTAAACCCTACTAGAAATGATAAAAAATATTATATAAAACTTAGTAAATACAAACTAAATTGATGAATATGACTTTCAAAATGCCATCCACCAAAATATAAATTTGTGTAGATAATGATCAATAACATGCTCATTAAATAAAATTCTAATAATTTGATGACCTGTATACTTTTCCTGCTTTTCCTTTAAGTTTAGGATAATTAATTTACCTAAGTCATTTTAACTTAGAAATAATTCAATACATATTCCATTTATGCTTTTTTATTTATACCCATCATTTTTTTCTTATTCCCTTTATTTGTTTTTACTACCTCAATTGTAATCATTTTTCTATTAGTTTGCATTGTAAATTATGCATGCAATTTCTTTTTATATATTCTAAAGTTTTAATATTAGTAGTTGCCCCAAAGGTACACGTTATGCTAGAAGGGATATAATTAGTAGTTGTTTTGGAAAAATGGGGTTTTATAAAGAAAAAGAGTGTAACTCAGTTGGTGTATTACACATTAAATTTATAAAGTAAAAGGGTGTAAATCGATTGGTGTACTACACATAGAACTTATGGGTACTAAAGATATCTCCCCTTTTATACATGAAGTGTCAAACAATAATATTTTGATATTTTTAGTGGGGGCAATTATGGAAAAGGAATTGGTGTGTTTATTCATATTGTGTGGCAATGATTTGTGCAGGGAGGAGATGTCATGTTTCATGGTGAGTTTGAGCAATGATAAAATGGTTGAGAAGGGAAAGACCATGCAAAACATGAAAGTGGTCAAATATTTCAAGGTGAATTGGGTGATGATGGTGAGGGGAAATGATAAGGTATTTTAGGAGATGGAATTGAAGTAGTTCAGACAAATACATGTGAAAAGTTCAGTGACATGTCAAAATTATTTTCTTTAACTATATAAAACCAAATTATGCAACTTTAAAATAAATTAGGAAAAAAATAGAAAGGCTACCTCAATTGAAGACACCCCTTGTATAATATAATTCACTAATATAAGTTACCATATACAAATAGATACATATAGAAAAATTTCCAAGTTTTTTCCAAATAGCATAGATACCAATCAATAGCATGCTCATTAAAGAAAGAGACAATTCGATGAACCATATACATTTAATACTTTTCCTTTATGTTTAGGATAATTAATGTGCCTTAAGTCATTTTAGCTCATAAATAATTCGATCGATAATCCATTTATGCTTTTTTCTTTATACCTATCATATTTTTTTATTATTCCCTTTATTTGTTTTTAGTACCTCCATTATAATCATTTTTGTATTAGTTTGAATTGTAAATTATGCATACATTTTTTTTCTATATTATAACGTTTTAATATTAGTAGTTTCCCCAAAGATACAAATTATGTTAGAATGGATATAAGTAGTAGTTTTTTTTTGTCAAAATGGGGTTTTATAAGTAAAAGAGTGTAAATTAGTTGGTGTATTACACATTAAACTTGTAAAGCAAAAGGGTGTAAATCAATTGGTGTACTGCACATAAAACTTGTGGCCACTAAACTTGTGTCACTTTTTATATAAAAATCATTAAATAATAATATTTTTATATTTTGGTGGGGTGATAGTGGAAAGGAAGGTGGTGTGTTGCTTTATATTTCATGGAAATGAGTTATATGGGGAGGGGATGTCATGTTTCATGGTGAGTTTGAGCAATGATAAAATGGTTGGGAAGGAAAAGATCTATCACATGTACTATATTTACCAACAATGGCCACAACCGACTCAAGAATACCAAAAATGGTCACAACTAGTCCAAGAATACCAATGAATAAACACAATTGCCCTGTGAATACCAACAACAACCACAACCAACCCAATACGATCAACCATACCAATGAACAACCACATTCGACCTCCAATATCATACTAAGATTTAAACTTGGGTGGTGCTTGAAACAACCAAGTCACTTTACTAACCCACCCACATCTCATCGATTATTATTAATATATATATATATATATATATATATATATATATATATATATATATTATTACTATATATATTAATAAATATATAATTATATATTATCATATAAAATTATTTAATACAATTATATATTATATAATATATATAAATATTATTATTAACATATGTAATATAATATTAATTATAATATATTACATATGTATATACATAGTAATATATAAGTATAAATAATAGATAAATAAATAATTATATAATATATAATAAATAATACAAATATGTTGTTGATGGTATGTGGGTGAGTTGATAAAGTGGCTTGATTGTTTCAAGCCCCACCCAGATTCAAATTTTGTTAGGCATGTGAAGTTAGTTGTGGTTGTTGGTGGTATTATTGAGGCTAGTTGTGGCTATTGGTGGTATTCTAGTGGTTAATCACTTGGGGATCTAGTCTGTTGTGTCCCAGACTAGTTTTTAACTTTGATCAAAATTTATTACCAATAAAATAATAATAATATAAATATAGTAATAATATATAATATAATAATATAAACACATATATTACAATACTAATATATTATAATATTATTTTTTATTATTAATTATTATATACAAATATAAACTAATTAATATTTTATATTTTATTATATATGTTATCTAATAATTATATATTATATGGCTCGCCCACCATCAGAGTGCATGGGATGTTTTTCAATGCAAGGGATGTTTTTAAAAGCATTACAAGTTCAATTGTAAATCTTGCATAATCCGTAAATGGCCACTATGTGGCTACTTCTACAAATTCATGACAAAACATCTTCAAGGATTTCAAAACCTGTTGTGGTAGTACTGATTCAAACCAATTAATGGTTCCAAGGTAGTACTACTTCAAACCAATTAATGGTACCGAGATATGTGAAAAGGTAGAAGTAATGCCATGGTACTTGAAACTAAATCAAAAGGTAAAATTAATGTAGTGGTGCTTATATATTAGATTTAAGTGCTAATAAAGTTTCTTGGAAATACTCAAGAACATTCTAATTATAAGTATATCTTGAGCAATGGAGAATACCAATAGGCACAGAAGAGATGACAATGTTATAATCAATTTATGATATACAAGAATAGACCAAAGAGAAAGATGAAATAGATATAAATACAAGATGAACCATAACTAGTATCACATTAGATAATAGATTTTTAAAAATAGAGTCCTCACTATGCATAAACCATACATAAAATAAGATAAGTAAAACCATAAAAAAACAATTCTATTAATCTCTATCAACACATCGAACCAAATTCTATTACATCAAAGCACTATATATGGTATTTTATAATCTTGTCATCTCTTCACATTTCATCCTTCTGAGATACCAAAGGAGAGACTCTTCACTTCTTCTATGACCTGATTAGGATTATAAGGCTAAATACATACAAAATTTATACAAAATACAAAATAATACACTTCACACATGTGTCCATCTCATATACTTCATGGTTTTACCAAGCTCTATTCTTCATCCAACACATTTCCAAACTTAATTATTTATCTCATCCTAAGACAAAGTCATAATCTGATCTGAATTAAACTGAAAAGATAATCCATAAAAAAAAGTCATAGTTATCACTTGAGGTTTCGTTTACCAATTTTCACCCTTTATGTACTATTTAGTCACCCTTTTGGTTTTTCAACTAAATAACATACTAGCTTACTTCCCTTTCAAGTTTTTAATAGACTAACATAACTAGGTGGCCACCCTTTATAGGTTTCCAACCATTTTGGCCCTACTCCTAATGTTTAGATGATATTATAAAAATTGTAATATGCTATAATTCAAAAAAAGGAAGTGCACAAACCTTACTACCATAGCTAAGGTGGTGTGTGAATAAAGAGGCTACTGTGGTTGGGTAGCTACTGACACACTATTTTCTAGTTTATCCACTACCAAAGGTAGTTATAAAGACTATGCCTTTACTTATATCTTACTCCTGTATATGATTTATTAAAGTTGAAAATGAATAAATTGGGGCTTCTTTGTTATCTAAGAAATGGCTGAATTAACTTGAGTGAGATCTCTAGTTAGTGAGTACTTCATGTACCATAACAAGCAAAAAGTGTAATCATACCTAGATCATCATCATGTTTTACATATCCTCATCATCTATGATTGTAACCAATGCCTTGGCATAATATTGTTTTTGTTGATTGTCCAAGATGAACTCATCTAATCTATTTGTTGTCCTCTAGGCTTGTATGACTACAAAAGTGTTGTACATTATTTCATTATGAAATACTTATAGATTTTTTATGGAAAAATCCCTATAATATAGAAGTTGTGTAAGTGTTCCACTCATTTTATCCATATTTGATGTTGATCCTCCAATATGGCTTTAGCTTTGTCATCAGTGGAAAATTTAGGCTTTGCAGTAGCCAAGGATTGATTGCAATGTTATCTCCAATTTAGCATATCTTGAGCTATCTACTTGGTTTACTTTGAATGGTGTCTAGGAATTGATCATACTCATCAAGGAGTTCATATAATACCTCTATTTTCATCTTGAGAGATTGTCTTTGTGTGAATAATGCCAAAACTTTATATGTAGTTCCCCAACTCTTTGTGTGTTTTATCAATAGTGCAGTGAATTGTTTGTCTTTTGACATGTCTTTACCACCTAGTAATTACATAAATAATGTGGGATAAGTGTTATTTATAAATTGCCTCAAATTTACTATATTCTAATCTAATTTGGCCTTTTCATCCTATAGCCTTAGGACTTCCTGCTTCAAATCTGAGGCCTTATAGGCAATGGATTATTGAAAGGTGAGTTCTCTTTTAATCTATTTAGAGAGCGGAAGTTGGGTCATGTCCAATCATATTTCTATCATAGTGGTGGAAAGTACCATGGAGGTGTTCACATATGTCACAGGTGTAGGTATGAATTGAGCCAGTGGAAGCAAGAAAGTAATCTACCATGTTGATGTAGTAGGGACATCCCATAGCCATTGGCTAAAGATCTGTGATACTTCTTTGATGCCCTTATGGGAGTTGTAGTTGCTATCATTGTCTATACTTTCATATCCTTGAGATCCTTAGCCTAGGTTGATACTTCTACCTTGGCCTTAGTGTCATCTTCAACATGTACTTTAGCTTCTTCTTCAGCTTTAGCTTGAGCATTAGTTTGGGCATTGGATTTAGCATTCACCTTAGCCTTATCTTTAGCTTCAACTTTAACCCTAGCTTGAGATTATTGTTACCTCTATTTTTACTGTCGATTTCACCTCTTTTTATTGTCATTGGGATTAATTTTACTATTTTTTCTTTACCTCTACTTATTTATCTTATTTATGCATGGATTCTATTTCCTCAACTTTATTATTTATGGTTATAACTTATTTGGATTGCATTCATGTAACCTCTGCTTCCTCAGCTTTATTTATGATAGCTTGTGCTTCTTCGGCTTGCTTTTGTGTAACCTCTACTTCCTTAACTTTCTTTTATTTTTAAACATATACATCTTTTGTTGCTTCTATTATTGACTCTGTATAGATTCTTATTATGTTACTTGTGGTATTGTTTCTTGTTCTTTTATTTCCTTGGTCTTTTTTTCCTCTTTCACCTCTTCAGGTTCAAGTATGCCTTGTGCATTTTGTTGTTCATCTACTTTCTCACTCATTATTGTCTCCATGGGTTTCTCCTCACCTTTGAGCTTATTTTTTGATTTAGTATGCCTAGGTGATTATGCTTCTCCCAACTAGTATTTTTGTACCAAATTATTTCTCCTAAATTTTATTAGAGGCTTGAGGGTATGTTTTTATTTATTTGCATAGTTGGGCTAAGGTTATTGTTATGCTAACTAATACTATTTCACACTAATTTGTTTTTCAATTTTGATAAAAGAGACCATATTTTCCTTCACCATTTGTGATGGCTTAGCAGATAAATGTGTGCATGGTCACTAAAACAAAATTTTCATAGGGTTTCCTTTTGTAGATAAATTGACCACCTGCATAATTGATGATCCTATGGTTGGTTCTATTGAAAATATTTTGGACTCTAACTTGCACCAAGATAATTCTTATCCTAAAGTCTCAATAAGGATTGAAAAAGGTGGTTGAGTAATATCAACCAAAAGGTTTTTTCTTACCTAATTTATCACATGTCAATTGCACACTAATTTCCAAAAGAACTCATTCTCATCTACATCATACACCTCTGTTTTGATCTCTTCTAACATTGATTAGAGCACTTCCAATTATTTTACCCCCAACTTAGGTAGATATCACTCAATATGTATTCATGGAACCATGAGATGATCTATCCATGAATTCATGTATCAGGTTCTTTTCTTTGGTGGAGGTGGTGAGGCTATGCATGTAGGTGTTTTCCTCTTTCCTTTCTCTTGATGTGTTGGAGCTTGCAATTGTGTTGGTTTTTGTGAAGGTACTTGATCTGCTTGTGGTTTTTGTGACTATGGAGGGATGACTTGTAATGGAGTCACTGACCTCAAAGCTAGGGATTTTTATCAGTAGACTTCAACCTTTACTTTGACCATTGAAATTAAAAATGACATTGGAGTGACATTTTAGGTAGCCAACTCATGAACCTCAATTTGTATGCCATTGTGCAATTTGGTAATTGAAGCATGTTGTCCCATATTCTACATTACATCCTATGGAATCATGGGATGTGATTGGATCAAGGCAAGGGATTATAACAACCATGTGTTGAATCACCCCAATTACTTATAATATTAGACTATTTTGGTCCATGTAATACTTACAAAGGCATTACTGGGCCAAAATCTAGAGTTACATTAATTTTCCCTCTAGTGGTGACTTCCACTATGTGAAACATAGTAAAAGAACCAAAAATTGGTATTAAAATATTTGTGTGCTTTTCTCAAGTTCCTTATCTATGTTCATGGTAAGATAAATTTACAAAAACTTAGGCCAATTAAAATCCTCCCATAGCTTTGTCATTCAAATGTCATTGACACCTCTTATCGCTTGTTTTGTTTACTTTGTGGTATACTATAATATTTTGGTGATACAATACACCATGATGAATAATGAATCATACTAAATAGAATCAATATGATTTCCTTTCCCTATCTTATTGGTATATTTTTCTATGATAACTAAGTGGATTGGTGGAACTATAGACTTATAAGGTATGAGAGATTTTTCACGATTGGGTAAACCAGTTGCTTGTGCCATGGTGTGTGAAAAATATATATTGTAACATTTTGAGCTGAATGGATAGCTCCCTAATTATAGTGGATCAACAAAGTCATCATAGCCTAATCTAACTACCCAAATATAGGCAACTTAAGTAACTGCTCAGTGTTAGATCTTTAGAATGGATGTTGTAGTGTTAGGTATCCTACTTGTGCTTCCCCTTGAGCATCTTAGGAAAACATATTAGTTTTTATTTTTTCTATGAATTTGAATGGTTTTGAATAATTTTATTTAGTCTATTGAAGGCCTAGCCCAATTCCCATTTCCTCTTTTTGTGGATTTGATACTGGAATCAATAAATGCTCTCTTTCTATGGCTTGATCAATAGTTTGGGTTGAATGATTAATTTGAGTGATATCACTCTGGTTTGAAATCCATTCTTGATTAGCTATTCAAATGGTATATCATAGAAGTCTCTCGTGAGATAAAGGTTGTAATATTTTATCATTGTCCATACCCTGCTCTTTTATAGCTATTGATCCCCAATTTTATGTCACCACCTCCTTCAAATGTATTGACTGTGTGTGCATGAATGTTCCTTTTTCAATTAATATTATTTACTAGAAATCACCTTAACATGGATATTTTGTTCTTAAGATATTTAATTTACATCTTTAGTAGTTATTATAGGTGAGTAGCTATCAATTTAATTGATCAATTTACTTTATGTATTAACTTATCTTTTTATTACCAAATCTGCTTCAAAACTGATACAAGCTTTTGAAATGACATGTCACTAATGGTATGATATGACCATTATCATTTTGATTATCATACCTATCTTATCACTACCTTCCCAGACTTAATTCCAATGCTCAGTGTAGTTATGTTCAACTGTCTTCAATGAGCTGTCTATGGAATTTGATCACATCTTGCAATGATAACTGGTTCCTAGTGGTTGCAATGCATTGTAAAGAAATGAACATGTTATAAAAAATTCTAGTTTAATAAAAAAATAAAAAATAAAAAAATTAAATGAAATTGTATCTACATGGTGCTACTCAATAACCACTCAATTTTTTTAGCAAAATTATAGATATTAAAGATGATATGGCTTAAGCCTAAAACAATTTATTCATCCTAGTAATATGGTTCCTTGTAAATATTTAATCACTATAGGACCTTATGGTGATACTTCATGAATAATGTAGGTCCCTTTCCATCTTATACACAAATTTATAGGGAATTCTTTAAATCTATTCTCATAAAGCAATACTATTTGGTTTAGGTAAAATTGCTTCGATCATAAGTTATGATCATGCCATGCCTTTTGAATTTGTTTGTTGATCTATTGTTTCCACTATTCTCTTAATATATTTTATTCCATCTTGGTGAAATACATCAACCTTACCTTTAGGTAATCCAGATCTCTTAATCTCATGATTATCGCAATATGCAGACTAGGCAAAATATATTCCATAGGCATTACTACCTCAAGGTTATACACCAATTAAAATGGAGTGAAACTGGTAGTTATTTTATAATTTTTTGTTAGGCCCATATAATTATATAAATTTAATCCTCTCAATCATCTCTCTGAACATTGCAGATTTTTATTAACATCTTTCCTAAAACTTTGTTGGATTCTTCTTCCTATCCATTAACTTGTAGGTGGTAAGCCATAATTTTATAGTGTGATAGTCTTGATAGTATTATCAAAAAAGTGTGTTCCACTATCATTTAATAGCTCAACTAGACGCCCAAACCTTGTAATGATGTTTTCATATAAAAACTTGGCAACATCCTTCACTATGCATCTTGGAGTGGAAGTAGCTTCCACCCACATCATGAAATAGTTAGTCATATTAATAATGTATATATCATGACTATACTTACTTAGGGGAGTTATAGGATAAACAAAATCAATTTTCCATTGCTCAAAAGTTTGTTCTACTAGCATAGGTACCAAAGGAATTTTGTCTCACTAGTTGGGCTTGCCATTATTTGATAGACATTGCAGTGTTTAACAACTCTGTGTGCATATTGAAATAGTGTGGACTAACATAGACCACTCTAAATTATTTTAATTATAGTCATTTATTTTTTTAAGTGACCTCCTACAATCCCTTGATGAGCCTCTTTAAGAATTTACAATCGTTCATTCTCTAGAACTACCCTACGCTATACATCATATTTGCCAAGATTATACAAGAATACATTAATAAGGATATACAGTATGGATCAGATAACCATCTTAGTGTAGTGCATAGGAAAAGTTACATATTCCAAGAAATTTACAATGTCCTCCATGTTATCAAGAATCTTATAAGTTCTAAACAAATGTGCATCAGGGGATTGATTTTTGAGTTCCTTTGATTCCTCTCAATTATGAGGTTGGTTAAGATGATCTAGTCCCACATTCTCCCATCTTCTCTTAACATTAATCTAGAATTGAAATCCCTAAAGAGCATCAACCACTTTGATAAACATCCTCCTAGAATTAGTTTATTAACTAGGTATTGAAATGCTTGGTGATCCATGAATAACTCAAAAAGTGTAGCCAATAAGTAATGCCTAAAGTTTTGAAATATGAACACTAGGTCTAGTGCTTCTCTCTCTATGGTCATGTAATTATTTTTTGTAGCTAATTATGTCCTAATATAAAAATGTATAGGGTGGTCCAACCTACCTTTTCCTAGCCATACTAAGACAATGCCTACTGTGGTGCCAAAAGCATCCACATATACATGGAATGGATTCTTCTAATTAGGAAATACTAAGATCAATGTTATTACCAACCTTTTTTTAACTCAATTAACGTATTTTGGCATTATGGTGTCCATTCAAATTTGGTATCTTTCCACAGTATCTTCTTCATGGACACAAATAAAGTGGCATACCCTTTTATAAACTTCATATAATATCTAGTATGACCAAGTAAAGTTCACACTTCAGTTGAGTTGGTAGGAGGTGGAATTTGTACTATAATAACAATTTTAGTTGGGTCAACCAAAATTCCATTGTTACACACAACAAGGCCCAACAAGACACCAAAAGGTATAAAGAATAGACATTTCTTTTAAATTTAAAGTGATGTACAAAGCCTAACATCACTCTAACATCAATATTATTTTTGACATTTGTTATTTAAACAAAGAGAAGATAAACCAATCATCCAAATTTTGTTCCAAAAAATAATGAATGAAGTCTTTGAATGTATTTACCAAAGATTTAGAAAATATAATAGGTGCATTCTTTAAAATAAATGGCATTACATTGTATTCAAACTATCCCCATTCAGTAGTGAAGGTGGTCTTGGCATGATCTTCCTTATCAATCAAAATCTAGTGGTATCCATTAAAAGCATCCCTAAAGGAATATACCTCATTCCCAACCATAGAGTCAAGTACTTAATTTATAAAAGGAATAGAAAATGGATCATTAACACAAGCATCATTGAGTGCACGGTAATCTCCACACACTTGAATTTCTCTTATTTTTTTAGGTTGAACAACCATGGGACTCACCCACTCTACCTTTTCAATTGGATAAATAATTTTAGATTCTTGTATTTGGTCCAGTTTAGCCTTAATTTGGTCTTCATATTAGGATTGAGTTTATGGAATCACTTTTTGATAGGGCACACACATTATTTTAATTCTATATGTATTTCTCCAAAGATAGATCTATGTCTTTTACCTTCAAAAATTTACTTGGAAACACATATTGATAATCTTTAACAGTTGTAAGGCCTTAAAGATTTGATCTTGTACCCAATAATTTCCCACTATTGTAAGCTTAGTGGCCAATTCTATCCCTATATTTATTTTGATCTTTTGTAATGGTTCCTAATATATCTTGCATGATCCACTAGGCATAGTATGCTACAAAATGCATTTGCATTCACATTGCAGAATGCCAATATTGCATAGTTTCTCTTCTTTTATTTACTCTATAGTTTACACTATTTTAGGCTTATCTTCATGCTATGGCTCAAAGAAACCTTATAAATTAAGATATTTGTCCTTGTCACTGGATTATGTCAGATCATTATTTATTCTATTACATTGTTAAACTAGGAGTTATTATTTTTGGGTGGATTTGTAATTGCGTAGTTTAAGATCCAATTCATGTGTAGCTTCCTGATGAGAGGATTATTCAAAAATGTTTATTAAATATTATTCTTTCCCATGACATATATATTTTTTAATTTTATGCAAGGAATTGTGTACTAGTGGGTTAACATATTTAAACACAAGAGTTTGAATGAAATCCACTAAAGTTGCACCCAATGTTTAGTTTCCCTTCTACACTTTTGATGCATATAAAAAGTTGTTAGAAGAGGTGCAAGGGTATTGTAAACACTAAAAAACCACACATGATGGTTCTAAATGTTGAAACACCTCTATTTAAAGCCATTACTCAACCTTTGACTATGACCCTGATTCAAGTTAGCTAACTAGCTAAACCAACTCACTAACCTACCCTTTTCACCCCACATTACTTTTGACACTCGACCACTGATGGTAACCTTGATTATCAATGGTCAGGTCCCTACCACCTAAAAACTCAAATTTAGTCTATGTGTGAACCCAAACACATCAAAATTTAATTCATGTAGAGATCTAACACACCAATAATTAAATTTGTGTAATGAGTTTCACCCTTTCTAGAACCTATACCTCTATATATTTTGCCTATAAATGGGAGGAACAGGAGGTGAAAAAAGGATTTATCATCCATTTAACAACAATGCAATCAAGCTATCAACCATAAATCATTAGAAACTTTTATCATCAATAACTTTTTTATAGGTCTTCACTCCATCAAGTTAGCAACCGTGATAGAGACCCAAACCTTTGCCAAAATTACTCCAAGAATAGCTACCAACTATTAAGCCAACAATTAAGTATATTTCTGGTTTTTCAAGTTGTTTATTTGATTTCTAATATATCTATCTGACCTAGACCCTTCTACATAACATCTTTTGACCCCCTAACCTTAACTAGATCTCCAATCACATCTTTTGAACGCCCTCATAACCCATAGCAACCACCAATAGTCACCCTCACCACTAATAATTATCTTTAACCACTAATGGTCACCCAACCATGGATGGTCACCTTAACTGCCAGTGATCATCCTAACCATCGATGGTCATTGTGATAGGAAATAATAGTAAGCTATTTCCACCTACCTACCCTCAACAAAATTCCACTTTTTATCTTTTTGCCTATTCACGAGGACATCACCTATTTTTTGAACCCAACCTAACCTATTTAGCATTA
This sequence comes from Torreya grandis, assembly GCA_037957365.1. Taxonomy (NCBI): domain Eukaryota; kingdom Viridiplantae; phylum Streptophyta; class Pinopsida; order Cupressales; family Taxaceae; genus Torreya; species Torreya grandis. The sequence continues at coordinate 1,089,452 of JARHVA010004573.1, forward strand.
ATATTGACCTACTTATTGCTATAATTAATATATTTTATTTATCACATTTATTTCTTCTTGCATTTCTTTTCAGCCCTTTTTATAATTTGATGTAAGTAGTCCATCTTTACTTCTTTCAACTTAACTATTTTAAGAGAGTGGATTGATACCCTCCTAGTAAGCTCACGTTTCTTAGATCTAGTTCAAACTAGGCAATCCACCTTGTTATCCATCTAATAAACCCTTTGCATTAGTGATTTCTTATCTATAGGTCATTCTTCCCTAGATAAATATGAGCTCTTCACAATCATCTACATCATTCATGCATAAACAAACAAGTTTTTCTACCGTACCCATATTTAGTTTCTCACTTCTTATTTAACTAGAAAATAAATTCAAATTGAGAGAATTTTTTTAGCATACCTGGTGGGACCTAGTAGTATCTAGGTGCTCTTTTATTATTCTATGCTCATATAAAGAAATTAAAATTTATTTTTAAGTATAAAATAAACCTTGCATACATTGATTGCTTGCATGTTTAGCTTATTTAATTAAATTAAAAGCAAAGTAATCAATCATATCTTCAGTTCTTTGTCACACACCATACCAAACCACTTAAATCAATCAAAACATCATAACAATTGACATAAGGCCTAACTAGTGTTTTATATCCTAGAAGATCACCTTTACCCTTTGGCTATCTTACTTGGAGGTCATTACCAAGAAGATAAACCAAAACATAGCTCTCTAGTTGAGTCTAAACCCTGGAAATTAGTATATGCTGGCTAAGCACTCAACACCCTTATCATTGTGGTGTGTGAAGTGAGGGAGTAAGCCCAATACCAAGCCACATATTGATTTCTAACACATATCCTTTTGAGATCATTAAACACCTAAAATAAATCATAGACTTCTATCTAGTACCTTCTCTAAGAACCAAATTCTTCTTCATACTTTCCAACTAAGGCATAATCCAAAAGTGAGATAAAAGTTACCCTAAGATTTTAAACACACTCTAGTGTATATTTTTGATTGCTTTGAGATATTTTCCTTTTGTTTGCTTTGTGTTTGAGTTGTGATCTTTCCTTTATTTCTTTCTATTTCTCATATGGTTTTTTCTAGATAATAGTTGAGAAATAAAACCAACTAAGAGCCACCTTCCTATCATTCTTCCTCCATGGAGTATACCTTGGATGTTAATGGTTCTCCCCATACTTATACCATCCCTACCATGCCTTAGATAGTTTCCCAAGGTGGTGAAGATTTTTCCACCTTCCTTGATAACAACCCCATAGCCCTCTAGCATTACCTTAACACCTTGTCTTACCAAACCCCTACTTTAGTTCCTCCTATAGATCCACCTTATGAGATGCCTCCACATATTATGGGAGAAACCTTTGTTACCACTACATCTACCCAAACTATGATCACTCAAACATCTTCCTTCACCAATAAACCATCCACTACCTCAATCCACACTCAATCAAGTAACCCAACTAATAACAAAGCACGTCCTACACTAACCAACAACACCTCAAATATAGGGGAAAACACACCTTTGTTACCCATAATCCACCCACCATGGGGATAACTTATACCCATATTACCACTATCTCCCTTATCACTACCAACCCACCAATTTCCATCCAACATCAAAATGTGGTGTTTTATATACCCTCTACCCTTCCACCTATTAGTACTAAAGTTACCACTCACCCCAAACCAATTAACCCATCCATACCTCTAACCCAATCCATATCAATTCCACAATCTACCAATTTGATCATACCTCTAAATCAACCCACATCAACTCCTCAACAAATAACTATGATACCCTACCCATGCTATGTTCCTAATTCACAAGGATATATAGCTCCATCTTCTACCCAACCTCTTATGCCTATTAACCCTTATGTGGCATAATCCCAATCCTTAATGACCACATACCAAGATGTGGAATCTTCTAAACCTTATACTAGTTATCCATATATTGCATCCACCCAACCTCAGCAAAACTTACCATAAAATTATGGAACTCCCCAACCCCAAACAAATTTTGTCAAAATGTTGATGGAAAAAATGACCAACCTAGAGCCATCTATATTTGGGGCTCATAACTTCTTATCTTATGACCAAATATATAATAAACATATTCACCCATCCATCCCTATCCAACCTTACCTTCCTCAATAGGAACTACCCAATTTTTTTAAGTTCCAAAGAAAGGAAGACCCCCAACAACACCTAAGAGCATTTCAACATTCTTACTATTTGATTGCCTATGATAACGCTCTTCTCCTTCACACCTTTCCTATGTATTTATCTAGAATAGCATTAGATTGGTATAGTTGTCTCTCTAAGCACTATATCTCTTTTTCCCAACTCACCCAAACCATTTTAGACCACTTCTTGATCAATATATCTAAGAAGTTCTCCATCACTAACCTCTACTCCATTAGGCAATTTTATGACAAATCAATTACCGATCTTGTAGCTCAATGGAGAGGTATTATCAACTAGATATATTTCTCCTTAACCTAACCCAAGTTGATTGAAATTTTCTCTTGAGCTTGTGCCAAACACATCTCCCCTATTCTATAGGTTCAAACCTTCAAAACCTTTGACATGGCTTTCACCATAACACACAAACTAAAAATTAGAGCCATTGATGAGGGGAAGTTAAAAATAAGAAATAAAAAATCTAGCTTCAAATCCAATGACCCTTCCCCATCCAAAAACACTGACCAATCTAACCACCCTAAAACCAGACCAAAGGTAGCCACAAACATAGTTATACTTAAAAATGCCCCACCAATGATTGTTAACCAACCCAATCAAATCAAATCTAACTCCTCTAATTAACAAACCCAAAATCAAAATGAGGTTATCTAAAAATAATACACTCCACTAGAGGAGTCATATGCTTTAGTTTTGTACAAGTTGCTCAAAACCAACATCATATAGCTTCCCCCCATAAAACCACCCTAACAATTTGATGCCCCTCATCTTATGCCTGGGTGGCACAGTGAGAATGATCTATGTGCTTTCCATCATGTCATTAGACATGACATTAGTATATGTAACACCTTAAAAACCATTGTATAAAACTTTATTGATAAGGGAGAATCATTGGACAATCCCAATGCAACCTCAAATCAGTCACTCGACATCTTTCAACAACAATTTCCCAATCATACCCCTTCTACCAACCATGATGACAAAAAACCAAAATCATGTAATGCTCGAGAGGTCCATATGATCAATGTTATTATCAATGAACCTATCATTGAGGAAACCATTGCCTCAACTAACTCTTCCTCCACTTCACTTATTGAATTGGTGGAATCACCCTCTACTCCTTTGGATACCCAAACAAAGGAAACAACCACCTCTTTTATTCACTTGATGAGATAATGGACTTACCCACTTCTCCTTTGAAATAAATACCAAATGAGGCAATAATTACCATAAAACCTTCTTCCCCTATTATAGAATCACCCACTCTCTCTTTAGAAATCATTTCACAAGGAGAGATCACCTTATCTACTCCTTTCATGGAGGAAACATCTTCCTAAACCTTGGAACCCTTCACCGAGGACAAGGGAAAAGAAACCATTCTTTTACCTCAACCTATGGGCCTAATCTTTGAATTTTATGCCTAAGGAACCAAACCAACTTACAAACCCTTCTCTAGACTGGTCCAAAACTTACAATTCTCTTCTCAATTGAATATGGATCGAGCCACCTTTTGGCACCATCTTGGGCTCTGCCATCAAAACAAACATGAACCTTAGAACTCACCTTCATCAACCCAATATTCAAAAACACCTACCATTAAACCTATCATCACCTCAACCCCTTTATCAAACACCTTTCCCTCTAAAATTATGGAAGAACCATCCAAACCATCTCCATCCAAAATTATCAAATCACCTTATACCTCTTTAACCAAACCTATCAAGAACCTAGGAATAGTTCCTGCTCTTGGCCTTATACATTCATCTTTGAATTTGGACTTAACCCATCTAGTCCACCAAATAAAAGATTAACCAAACCAACCAAGATGGTGGAACCACCCAAACTCTAACATAAAACTAAAACCATACCACCCCTTTCCCCCTTACCTTATATCTTGGGACCCCATCCTTATTCCATCCTAGGAGCTCATCCTTCTATCAAGAAGGTGAAATCTCCAAAAAACACCCAAACTAAAGTTCCTCCTTTTATCCCACCTTTACCTACCCCCTCCAAAACATCAAGCTCTCCATCATTTTTATCCAAACTATCTACCTCTACCTACCCACCTATCTTCAAACCTTCATCATCTCAATCATCCACTCCAAATAGTTCACCTTTAAACCTTGTACCTCAAAACCAACCAATACCAAACAATCCAAATAAAAAACACCTACCAAAACCATTCTACCACCCATAATTTTCATAATGAAGCCTACTCCTAAGAAGGCTCCCACCCCAAAAACCAACATCCCATCACCCATAACACATTTGATCAAATCTTATTAGATAATTTTACAAAGGTTGTTACAAACTTCTTCCTTAAGCCTACCACCTATAAAAACCTTTGACACTTTGAGTCTTAAACCATCTTGGTTTAATGATAATTTAATCTGCTTATACCATAATACACTCAGACATGACATAGATAACTACAAAGCTCTCGAAGCACTTGTCCATAACTTATGGGATGAAGATGATCTATTATCAAATGAACCTCTCTTAATCATATTATTAACCCAAAAACCAAATGAACCTATCTAACACTTACCTACTTGCCCACTCTCATCCAAGAGTGTGGAGGAACTAAAGCATCCTTCTAGCCCAACACCTCCCCTCTATCACACTATCTATATGGTCACCCAATCTCAAGCCTAACAAAAGGATAAAGGAAAGGCTAAAGTGTCCATTCCATGGATATATCATTCCACCCCTCAACCTTCCAACTAGACTCAAGCACCTTCACAAAAACCCAAAATATCCATTTTGGTTGCCTCTCCCTCCAACCTTTCTGAATTAATCCAACGAGTAGTTTTGAAACAACTTCACCATACACTAGTGAAGATGAGCCTATATAAATTGATCAATACCTCACCCCATCACCATCAAACACTAATAGATGCTCTACAATATATATAGGTCCAACCCTATGACCCTCAACCTCTTACTACCTTTATTATATCCCTTTGACTTTCTACCCTTGTCATATTCAAGGATTTAAAAATACCTTCTCTTTATCTTGAAGATCCAGATCCTCCCCTCTTCATCATTGCATACAACAATCAAACCTACATCAAAAGGGTTATGATTGGTGGAGGATCTAGTATTAATATTATCTCTTCTCATGCTTATGACCAACTCTAACTACCAAATAATATCATGTCAAAATCCACAATGGTACTCTATTCCTTTAATGATACTATGGCCACAACCTTGGGGATAGTCATCCTCCACTTCCACTTGGGACCTCACACACTTTCAAAACTATTTTACATAATATAAGGTGAGTTCCAATGCAACATATTACTTAAATGCCCTTGGATCTTCTCCATGGGTAGTATCCGATCCACCTTGCATCTATGTGTCAACTCTAAACATGAGAATTAGGTCGTTACCATACAAGATGACACTCATCCTTTCACATCTTACAACATGACATATCGACCCAATGAAGTTCTTCTTCCTCATCCATCCACATCACCACAAACCAAAATAAAATCTACCCCTACCATTGATGAAGCTTCAAATAGATCATCTATCCCTTCTTCTCAGATCCCCATAGAGGACCCCTTGGAACCTACATTCTAATGTCTCTCACTAGGAGAGTATTGTCTTATTACCTTATATGCATTTCATACTCTCCAAGAGTATGGGAATCTTAATCATAATCTTGGTTATGATCCCAATATCAGAACCATCATTAATTTTATGCTTCCCAACCTTCAAACTAATTTCATCTATGGGGGACTTGATCATCTGCTTCTCACTTCCTCCACCACCTCTTCTATTTGACCATTCACTTCTAATTTTTCCTATTTGGACAAAATAGAATTTGCCAAATTGTAACTTCATAGGTGTGATTGGAAGGGATTTAACCTTAGCCATTATGAACATGGACCCCATGAGTTACCTTTGACCAAAACACAAAAACCTCATGAGCTATTTGGCCTTGGGTTCATCCCACTAGAAGAATCCACTGGTTCACCCGAACCCATCACCACCATTGATGAGGACATCCCATCCTCACCAACCCCATCTCTTTCAAAGTCTAATGATTTTTAAATCATCCCTTCTAATCTTTTTTAGTCAATACCATTAGTTTAGGTCCCGTATCAAAAGGTTAGCCAAATTAAAACATTTTCTTTGATTTATGATAAAATGGTAAAAAATGATTCTCCTACCATCCACATCATCCAACGTTAAGATGATGCTTCCATTCTCTCCCATCTTGGTGTAGGGGATTATTCTATCCAAAAACCCCTTCTTCCTAAAAACTAAACCATGTTGAATGAATCCACTTTTAATTTCAATTTAGGCACTCAAGATAACCCTCATATTATATTGATTGGTCAATCCTTAGATTCCTCAAAGTGACAGGATTACCCTTCCTTCATGATCAAAGAATAGCATTTTATTGCTCTTAGTAGGATATTCCCAAAATTGACCCTTCTATAGCTCTCCACAACATCATCATCCATCTTGATGCTAAGCCAGTTAGGCAAAAGCTTTGTTAGATGCACCCTCATATCATCCTTCTAGTCAAAGAAGAGCTTTAGAACCTCTTGTCTATTGACTTCATCCAACCCATTGACTATCCAAAATGGGTTTATAATATCATTCCCATCACCAAAACCATAAGGGGAATTCTCCTCTATGTTGACTATCATGACCTCAACCTTGCTTGTCTAAAGGGATGACTTCCCTTTGTCTAACATTGACCAACTTATTGATCTTATAGCTAGCCATGAGATGTTATCTCTTAAGGATGGTTTCTCAGGATATAATAAAATATTGATTACCCTTGAGGATCAGCATAAGAATTCCTTCATCAATCCATGGGGAAACTTTTGCTATCAGGTCATGCCATTTGGTTTGAATAATGTTGGAGCAACCTACTAGCATATGATGACCTACATCTTTCATGATCTCATCCACAAAATCATAGAAGACTATCTAGATGATCTCTTTAGGAAATACAAATATCATAAGGGATCATCTAAAAGTTATTAAAATTATCTTTGAGCACCTAATCCATTTTCGTGTTTGACTCAACCCCAAGAAATGTGTTTTTGGAGTTTTATCTAGAATGCTTCTTGGCTTTATCATCTCTCTTCAAGAAATTAAAGTAAACCCTACCAAAGTTAGAGTGATCCTTGGCATGCCACCTCCAATCCACCTTAAGCAACTCTAAAGCCTCCAGAGGAATATTTAATCCATCTGCCACTTCATCTCTTAGTTACCAAATATATGTCAACCCTTTCACCATCTTTTCAAGAAATTTACATCTTTTAAGTGGAATAAGGAATTTCAATAGGCCTTTGATTCACTCAAAGTCTACCTTATTTCTCCACCCATTCTTACCCTTCCTAAATAAGACCAACCCTTCTACCTTTATATCTCTACCACTGACCATTCCTTAGGGGCAATGCTCACTCATCGTGATGAACAAAATAAAGATAAAGCTATCTACTATATAAGTTAAACACTTATAGAGTATGAGAATAAGTACACCCATATCAAGAAAATTTACCTCACCTTAGTCTTTATGGCTTCCAAGTTTCATCATTACCTCCTCAATCACAAAACCTTTATCATCACCAATACTGACCCACTTATCTACATGCACTCTAAACCATACCAAAACTAGTGTATGGCCAAGTGGCTCATTCTCCTAGTTGAGTTTAACATTGAGTTCCTCTAAAAAAATTCAATTAAAGGAAAAGTTATTTATGATCAATTGGCTAAAGATCCTTTTCCAGATAGCCAACCACTTCTTCTTGCATTTCTAGATGAGTACATCATGATTTTTCTCAGGAAGAGGTCAACTACCAAATGACCATGTTATTCAATGGCTCAAAGTGCTAGCATGGTGGGGGTACCAGATTTATTCTCATTCCCCTTAATGGTAAACCTCTTCCTCTTTCTTTCAAACTTGTTTTGGAGTGTACCAATAATATGGCTATGTATGAAGTCATAGTAATAGGTCTCCAAACCACTCTAGCCTTGGGAGTTAAGAAGATCAGTGTCTTTGGCAATTCCTAACTTATGGTCAACCAGGTCAATGGATCCTACCAATGTAAGAATGATGTATTAAAATAGTATAAAAAACTAGTACATGTAATTTTATCATCATTTGACCATTATCTTATCTAATATTTTCCATAATTTACCAAAAAGTTTGTGGATACAATGGCTTCCATTGATTCCCAGATCCCATCTCAGCCTTCCAACTCTAAGATCTTTTTCACCGTTCATCATTTTATCACACCCTATTATATCCAATCTGACCTCTCTACCATTTATGGTGTAGAGGAATATCCATAAGATATTTGGTATAAGCAAACCTTTGGCTACCTCAATCTCAGCTTCATTCCTCTTAATATGTCTAGGAATGCCCAAAGAGCCTTTGTTTAGAGTACCTATTGTTATAACATTCTAGAGTGAATCCTTTACAAAAATTATTTTTATGGCCTCCTTCTTTGTTTCCTAGATAGTCATGAAGCTTCCCATGTTATCAAGGAAACACATGATAGGATTTATGGGGGATACTTTAGTGGTCTAGCTATCGCTTAATGTATCCTTTGCCTCAACTATTATTGGTCCAACCTCAAACAAGACTATTGTGATTATGTGCAAAAGTGTGTTAAATGTTAACAACATGCCAATTTACATCATGTGATCACCCATGGACTTTAAATTATCCAAGGACTTTTGGTCCTTCTCAAAATAGGGAATAGATCTCATTGGGGAAATCAATCCTCATTCTTCATAATGGCACCACTCCATCATCACTAACATTGAATATTTCACCAAATGAGTGGAGGTTATTCCTATCATCTTGACCAAAGTGGAAAATATTATTGACTTCATCAATCATCATATCATTTATCATTTTGGTTTTCTCCATAATATCATCATCGATAATGGAAAATATTTTAAAAACAAAAAATTCCAAGGTATTTGTGATGCATTTGGCATCAAGTTAAGTTTTTCCTCACCTTCCTTATCATCCATAAGCAAATGGATAGGAAAATTCTTATAATAAAACCCTTAATAAGATGTTAACCAAAATGGTCAATTCTTTTGGTCAGGATTGATATTTACACATCCCCTTCACTTTATGGGCCTATTGTACTAGCATTCAAACCTCTACGGGTGCTACCACTTTCTCTTTAGTCTTTAGAGTAGAGGTAGTCTTGCCTCTCAAAGTCCAAATTCCATCTCTTTGCATATCCTTGCATGACATCATTTTAAAAATTGACTATCATCAAGATCATCTAACATGACTTGATCTACTTGAAAAGCACCACTTAGCTGTATTTAACCATCTTCATGTCTATTAAGAGAGATTCAAGAATGCCTATAATAAGCACATAAAAGAATGAGAATTAAACATTAGAGACCTCATCCTAAAGGAAAATCAACACGTGACCACTATGGAGAAAAATAAGTGAGGAAATTTTTCTTTTAATTAGCTTGAACCCTACATCATAACCCGTAAGTATAGATCAAGAGCTTATCATTTGTCCTCTCTTAAAGGAAAACCAGAACATGAGCCTCTCAATGCTTTTCACCTACATCCTTTCTTTTATTAAACAAGGATAAAACTCACCTTTTGTCTAACTTAAGCTTGTCCCTTGATTCACAATATTTTCAACTTCCTCACACCGCCATCCCATCCCTTTGAGGATAACCGATTACCACATAGAACCATGTGATTAATCGGCATAGTCATAACCTAATCCTATATATGGGTACCATAGCTCTACTCATGGCATGGTTCTCATGGATAATTTTCATCCCTAATTGGATGTAATCCCATTGTCATTGTCCCTCAAAACCACCCCTCTCACCTGTCATTGACCTTCTTATGTTCTAGGTTCTACCCTCATAAAGGTAAACCTTCAAGCCTATATATACTTGTTCATGTCTAGCCTAGCATTAAAAATAATTTGGGATACCATAATATCACCTAAGTCAAATATCTCTAGCATACAGACTACTCCCTTGAAGGACAACTACCCAAAATCTAAATTGCTTAAAAGATAGACTGTTCCTTTGAAGGACGAATACCAAAATGAACAAATCCAAACTTAAGCCACTCCCTTGAAGGATGGCTAAGTAAAACTTGTCAAAATCAATCATTTGAAGCTTCCCACATTTATCACCTTCAAAAACATATCAAAACCAAAAAATAAAAGACCCCTATCAAAAGTAAGAATAAGCTATCCCAAAAACGCTGCAAGCAGCTTTCATATATAACATCAGTAGACTTCTCACATCGATTAGTCTATACCTTGAATTAAAAACATGAACTTGTATATTATGGTTCTTAGGTCACTTGTAGAAGGGGTAAACCAACCTATAAGAGGTTACACTACCCTTCACACCACCTATCACCTATCTCCCCTTTATACCATCTACAAATCAAGGGATTCATGAGATTACTTGACACAATTTGATCAAGACACCTTTTTACCAACCAACATATACTAATGTGAGGCATTTGAAAGGATTATGTTTCTTAAGCCGATCTAACTTCAAGTTTTGTTTTGACTTTTACCAATAAATAAGCATCATGCCTCTTCATTTGCCTCTTAATTAGTTCATGTATTCACTTGGATATATCTCTCATGATTTTCATATCTTTTCCCACATCTAGTTGGGTTATCTAACTTGCTTTATGTGTTATAATCAACAAAATAACTATAAATCAACACATCACCATAAAATTATAGCCATATTCATAAACCACATCACATATCCATGATCATAACCATAATCAAAACATCATAACCATGTATAAAACAAAGAATCACAACATCATAATCATGTATAAACCATAAAATCATCTTAAAAATCATCCACAATCATCACATACCTAAGCTATTGAGTCTATATCTCATAAGCATAATCATAATAAACTATAAACATTTAAATCATGAACCATGAAATCACACACACACACAAAACACACACACACACACACACACACACACACACACACACACACACACACACACACACACACACACACACACACACACACACACACACACACACACACACACACACACACACACACATTATCATCATCATCATCATCGCATCATATACATCAGGCCTCATCAAAATAAAATAGTACATGTAATAATGTGCATCTCTTTCTCTCAAAAAAATATACATCTCACTTCATCAACTCACAAGTTGTTATAAAAAATATATACAACTATACATCTCATATCATAACCTATGCCCTTAGAGCAATACTACCATCTAGTTCCTTTCCCCTTGAGGTGCCTACCTATCTTGCTGTATATGTGACCCACTAACCTGGTGTAACCATAATGGCACACACCATCAGGGATCCACTAGATAGTACGTAAAAAATATCACCTGATAATACTGCAAGTCTTGTACAATGGATATATACCTCTACATATCAATGGTCCTTATTAAACCTACTGGTGCTAGTGCTACTCCTTTGGTCTATCTCAGATCATCTAACTCTTGGGTGACCTGGGATAGTGTAACCTTCACTTAGTCCCTCTCACCCATCATAATGGTAGCTTGACTTTGTAATACCATAACCTATCCTTGTAATGTAGCCACCTACCCCTATAAATCTATGATCTATACCTATATAGTGACTATTGCCACTCCTATCTATCCATCAGGTCCACTTCCTTATACCTATACCTATGGAACCCCACCTACTTGGTCCACATCTATGGGTTGCCTACCCTCATTATCTCATCCAAAATATACCACTGTATAAAGGGCCTAATACCATGTTGTGTAGCCATAAACAAAACCTACATTATCAATCTCTACTCTATCAGGCAACTCCTCATAATCAAGAACCATCTCCACTAGTTATGGTTCTAGAAGTAAAAGCTCAACATCCTCCTACCTATACCTCAAGAATGGACTTAGCATCCCTTGTATGATGTTGACTTACCTATGAACCCTATCAAAAGGGATGAACTTAGTCTCATCCTCTCTCTTCCCCAAAATCCACCTATAGCTCTGCATTGATAAAATATGCTTAGTGGGCCCACCTTGGAAAGTTGACATATGGATGCCAAACCACATCTCCAACCACTAAGGCATCCAATGCCCCTCTGAACCAATCAATATCTCATACACTTCTTCTAGGTCCTATGAGTGCATAATCATTCCTCCACCACATGAAACCCACCCTAAAGTCCCTCTAGGCATATCCCTACCATGGTAGCCCCATCAACCTCAAAACATAGATATACTCATAGGCATAATAGTACAACACAAACCCCACATTGATGTTGTGCCTCCTATGAGATCTAAACCCCCATAACTCCCTATATATTTGAACCAATAGCATATATACCCACCCAAACACTATGCAACCCAGTAACATCTCCATCAAGATTCTTAGTGACAAACAGGGAAACCTCCCACTGCTTGAATTTAGAACTATAAAGTAGGAGATCACTATCATCATCATAGTCATCAACCTATTATCATATCTAGCCCTATAATATAAGGTTTATAGCTAAAGCCTCCAACATGTCACCTAACAAAGTCCTAATCCTCACCATATAGGAGCTCCATGTGCTTATCTCTCTCCTCCCTCTTAATATGATATATTGGCTCCCCTTGAATCAACATATATGTGATCTTGTGTACATCCTTTATCAAGATAGTCATCTCACCAATTGGTAAGAAAAAGGTGTTCATGGCTAGATCTTAGCTCTTAATGAGGGCCATGATAATCATTGCATCTCACAACACATGCTAGTAGTGCATCATTGCACCACTACTGACCTCCTCCATGTACACCTAGTCATCATCCATCATCCCACCATGGATCTTTGCAAAGATCCAAGAACCCGATCTCACTTTTGGATCTAATCCTATGCCTAAAAAATTTAATATATTAAACATACTTAGTTTTCTATTAATTACTTTTCCCATAGATTTCACCATTTTAACCTCATTCATCCTAACTAATAACACCTACATTTTCCTATACAAATTATATCAACTTATTTTGAAAACCTACCTCACACCCAAGCTACCCTTAACATTCAAATGCTAAAACATATTACACTCACTAATTTATTTCATCAAAAACCCTCAACCATTTAGTCAACCTTCGACAATCGAATGACCATTTAGCCTATGGTCTTCGACCATCGATGGTTGACTACAATTGTTGATGATCAGGTATGACCACCGATAGTCACTATGTGTGACCATCGATGGAAAATACCAAACCTTACCTACCTAAAACTTACTTAGCCACCCATATCCCATAGCTAAATTACCCTAACTTTATCCTCTAACCCACCCCCAACTAACCTACAATCCTAATTTCAATTTTCATCCACAAATTTTAACAATAATAACACAAAACCTAAAACTATGTCAGAACTTAAATCCATTCCCAAACCAACCACAAATCAAAAAAATTAAACCAAAAATGACCAAATCAATCTATTCTAACAACTTTGTACAACCCATACCTCATTCATTAATGGTTGTTGAGGAGGAATCCTAGCTCTGTTTGCTTAACCACATCCCTATCTACCCTGCATCATCAATCCCACACTAGGTCAACTCAAGACAAATCTCATAGTCAAAAATCAACCCCACCTTGTTAGTAATATTTTAGAAAACACCAAGGATACAAAGAAATCACTATTAATAGTTAAGAGTAAAAAATTAAATGATCAAAATGACTCACTATTTTTACTTTTTAAACTTCCATGCTTTTAGGGTTTTGTCTCTAATTGTCGATGGTTAGGGTGACCACTAATGATTGCATTCATGAGCCCTTACCATCAATAATAAAGATTTCCACTTTTTGAAATTTGGTCACCTATATACCCCCTTACTACCCTTTGGATATTACCTTCTCCACCTCCCAACCAACCACATCCACCTTGATGTTGGCTATTTTGGGCCAAACTATAGAATATTTTACGATGACCTTGCCTTGGTCTTTTTGACCACACTGACCAACCTTGCCATGTTAAAAATTTGAATTTACACCACCTAGTGCACACTATACCATTTATTTTTTCCCAAGAGCACTTCCCAACCCTATCTAGGAGACTTCATAAGAATAACCTGATCAACTATGCCTAATGTTGTGGCCCAATTACCCCATCATCTATCTTTCTAGAACTAAACTTTTATTTTTACCAACCATGGTAGCTTAGTCTATGCACAATCTCAACTATCATACTTAGTTACATTTTGTGTGCACATTTACACTTAAAATGCCTAACCTTTATGTCACCAACATTGTGATTCATCATAAACTACTTATCAAACCCACACTTGATTCAGTTTCACATCATCAACTCCTAGTTTGAAGGGGAATACCTCTTCCCATACTGGGGGTAACCAAACCTTTGACATACAATTGATTTTTGTTTGAAATCTTGCTGACATAAACTACATAACAAAAGGGGGTAAAATATATACACTAGAAAACTACACATGATAGTTCTAGATGTCAAAACACCTCTTATTCAGACCATTACCCAACCTCTAACCATGACTTTGAGTCAAGTTAGCTAACTAGATAAACCAACTCACTAACCTACCCTTTTCACCCCACTTGACCTTTGACACTCAACTGTCGATGGTCACCATGACCATCAATGATTACCCTAACCACTGATGGTCAGGTCCCTACCATCTAAACACTCAAACTCAGTCCATGTGTGAACCCAAACACATCACAATTTTATTCATGTAGTGAGATAGCAAATCAAACATTAAATTTATGTAAAGAGTTTCACCCCTTTTAGAACCTACACCTCCATCTATGTTGCTTATAAAAGGGAGGAGTAGGAGGTGAAAAAAGGATCAATCATCCATTTAGTAATCAGGCAATCAAGCTATTAACCAACAGTCATTAGGAGCTTCTAGCATCAAAATCTTCTTTACATCTTTTCACTATATCAAGTCAATAACCATGACAAGGACCCGAATCTCTACCAAAATTATTATTTAGGCAAAGTACCATTACTCTACCAAAATTATTCCAAGACTAGCTACCAACTATCAAGCCACTAGTTAAGTATATTGT
Source organism: Torreya grandis (assembly GCA_037957365.1). NCBI lineage: Eukaryota > Viridiplantae > Streptophyta > Pinopsida > Cupressales > Taxaceae > Torreya > Torreya grandis. The sequence continues at coordinate 1,104,750 of JARHVA010004573.1, forward strand.
TGGGTTTTCATGTTGTTTATTTGGTTTTTGATATCTCTGTCTAACTTAGACCCTTCTACATAACATATTCTGACCCCCTAACCTTAGCTAGATCTCCAATCACATATTGACCCATTCTACAACCCCTTTTTTGAACACCCTCAAATCCCACATCAATCACTGATGGTTACCATGACCATTGATGATTACCTTCAATCATTGATGGTAACCCAACCAATGATGGTCACTTAATCATCGATGGTTACCCTGACCACCAATGGTCTCTATGGTAGGAAATAATAGAAAGCTATTTCCACCTACCTACCCTCAACCAAATTCCACTTTCTATCTTTTTTCCTATTCATAAGGACCTCACCTATTTTTTGAACCTAGCCTAACCTATTTATCATTAATATTGACCCACTTATTGCTATTATTAGTCTATTTACTTTATCAAGCATTTATTTCTTCTTACATTTCATTTTAGTCTTTTCTATCATTTTACAAAAGTAATCCATATTTACATTTTAAAACTTAACTATTTTAAGAGAGTGGATTAATAGCCTCCTAGTAAGCTCACGCTTCTTGGATCTAAATCATGCTAGGCAATCCACCTTGTTATCTATATAATAACCCCTTTGCATTAGTGTTTTCTTATCTATAGGTCATTCTTCTCAAGACAAAGAGGAACTCTTCACAATCATCTAGATCATGTATTTATAAACAAATAGGTTCTTTTACCATACCTATATTTACTTTCTTACTTCTTCTTTAACTAAAATTGAGATAAATAGGTATGACTGAATATGTGCACCCAATATTATGGTTCTACTCCTTTTTTGGTCTATATATCTACAGATTAATAGATGTGCAATTATTGACATTTACCCTCTTGAAAGAAAGGTCATTATGATTTAACACTAGCTAGTAGTTGAAACCTTGCACGTAAGATTTTTCAAGCATCCTCCTAATACATTTTTGAGTTTATATGTATGACCCACCATGTCACAATAGTTACTTTCAATGCATAGCTAAGTGCATTGACTCAGTGTTCCACCTTTATTACACGGTGTTCAAGCATCAATATGAATGGATTGAGATCCTCTATCATAAAATATTGAGGTATTTGGCATTCTTCAATGAACACCATGTGTAAAGGATACAACTCATGATCTCTACAAGACCAATTTTAAATGTGCATGTCCAAGTGACCACTTATGGACAATGCACAATCCCATGGTAGAATACCTTTTAGGGTTAGTTTAGTATAGTCCATCATAGTTCCATTATTATTATACATAAAGTCTACCTCAAATTTTGTTGGTTAATGTACTAAAGGAGAAACACAATCTTCAATGTGAACCTGTCTAACTAGAGACTTTGTTTTTGATTAAGTAAGGCAGCAAACCAGGGGCTGAACCCTATACAGTCAAAAAAGACTTTGTTTTAACAAGTTTGAATACCAATTATTTTTCTTGATATATAGTAATTGGTTTCTAATTTTGACATTCTACAGATCACACCCCATTTTGTTTTTCATCTACCCCCACTTTAAACCAATTATTGTTGCCAGAAGCATAAGGAGACTTTAGATCTTTAGGAATGATATATGGCTTTTGTTCAAATTTATTTAAAGGTATGACCACTATTTTATCTTTTTGATGTGCTTCTAACTAATTGTGCATAGTGTTAATAGTCATTTGGCCATCATAGGCACATTTCTTATTCAAATTTATTAAAAGGTATGACCACTATTTTATCCTTTTGATGCATTTCTAACTAATTGTGCATAGTGTTAATAGTCATTTGGCCATCATAGGCCCATTTCTTACTGATTAAGGTATGGTAATGGGTCTCTACTATCTTCATATCAAAAAATTCAAAATATCCTTGAAAACTAAGCTCAAAAACTTTAATTTAAACATCTTTTCACCAACCAATGGATTTAACTCTTCCATAATCTATTAAACTTAGTGTTATTTCACTGTAGCTTAGAGTTGGTCGACCAATGGATTCCCATTTTGAGAGAGGAATCATATTGAACATAATTCTAAAGTCAAATACTACATTTAAGATTTCATATCCAACCAACTCAATATCCATTTGTGAATCCACATCCCAAGGCTTCTTGGTCTTGACATAGCAAACTACTTTGTTAGTTCTTATTTGTCCTTGCTATGCACATTCTAGGAAATTATGTAGGAGGTTAGTGATATTATGAGATATATCCTCATTATGTAGTGTACTAATTAGTTTCATCATATATGTTAAAGTGGTCACAATTCCCTCTTACTATATTATCCTAACAATTTGTCCATACATTGAGAATCAATAGTTATGTTATCATCATCAAAGACTGGTTTCTATTATATTTCCTATAATACTTGTGAGACTTAATACATTAATTTTTATTTTTTTCTAAAGATCAAGATATTTAACCTACTAAAATTTTTTAATACCATGATTCTAGGGCATTTCTAAAGGAGGTAAGCCTTGTTCATCTCTTTGTTTTCTTATGACAACTCACACAAATGCATTTTCCTTTAGCTATGCATTGATCATGTTTACATTGTGCACTTGATTTTTTTTCTTTGTTTGTCTACTATAGGGCAATATACTATTTTATGTTGACCTTCAACCCTAGAGTATACACAATAAAATTATATTTGATGATTGGTGGGATGGTCCCTTTTATAATGATTATATTCTCTACATAAGTAATATTTCATAGGGGGTCAAATTGTTTATTATCATTGTTATGACCTCCTTGATATCCACCATGATGTCTTCCACTATATCCCCCTCTATAACCTCCTCTATTCTATTGATATCTCCATCTTGGGGATTTTTGTCCAATATATCCTCCTTGTTGATTCATATATGCATCATATCCTCCATACTAATGCTAAGGGGAACTTGGAGTCCAATTTTCATACTATTACTAAAGATTTGTGTTATTCCAGGGTTGCACATACTAACCATAATATTGGTATGGGGAAGATAACTTATTATTCCAACTTGATAGACCCTATGGTTGGTACTATGGTGATGAATACATATGTTATTATGAAAATAAAGGTACCCATCCTAGACTATCTTGAGTCACATTTATCATATCCACATTTGCTCTTAGAATTGCTTACTTTGTGTAGGTATTAATTGGGATACAAATTCAAATACATTCTTCATTATATCTTGTTTTAACTCTTGTAAGGCTCAACAAAATGTGTCATCATGATTTTTTAAATTTGTTAAAATATAGTACATGTTATATGACTTTTGGATATATTGCTAGAGAAGATGGCACTTGGACATAAGATGCCTAACTACCCTATAGATTTTTAAAAATTCCATTTTAATTGTTGGATAGTAATTCCTATGATGTACTTCATGGCCATACTCTATGTACAATAATCCTAATTTAGGCTTATCATTTTCATGCATCTCATTCATCTTCCTCATAAAATAATCTAAGTTAGCTTCTAATTTTGATCCCACTAATGGAAGATTTGCATAATCTTCTATCTATTTAACTCTAATAGCAATAGACTAAGCATTAACCTTGGTGGAGAACTAGGTTTGTACAATAACAAACCTTGTTATTGGTTATATTAACTCTATGAAACAAACAACCTTATCTTTATATTCTAAAATAAAATGGATTTTATTCATCACATTGGATAACCTGGAATCATATTCTCCAACTGTTTCTCTTGATTTTTGTCAAATTTCCTTTAGATCTTCAATCACTTGACTTGAACAATTTTTAACTTAAATTCTTATACTAGAGAATCTTTAACTTTTATAAAATCAAGGGCATTTATATTTTTTTTGAAAATGAACTCCAAAGCATGTCTTCCCAAACCCCTTATGAGTTTACATATCTTCACATCATCTAATGTTACCCCTTTTATGACTCATTTCATTTTTTAGGTTACCAAGTATTATTTAGGGTATAAATACCCATCATATGACATTAAAGGTATAAGCATACCTACATGAAGCACCATAATTGGTAGATTGGTAGTTGTTACTATAGATGTCTGAATGTTAGCAACTTTGAATGGTGATGACTATGCACTGGTTGTTACAACGTTAAATGATTATGTAGTGTTTACTATGACTATAGGTTGCTTCACACTACTATTTTTAGGAGTAACAATAAATCATGATTCCTATAACTTATTTTTTTCTAGTGCCCACTTGGTTTCTACACCGAGCCTTACAAACTTATCCATAAATGAATTAAACTAACCTAAATCAAATTTTCTCTCTATACTTTATCTACCTTCAAAAAATAAATTGTGATTTGGAGATACATACCCTTGAAATGAATGACATTTATTTATAACTTCTTCTATCTTTGAATTTGAACCTATAATATTACTACCTTCAGTTTTAACATTTTCCTAGGAACTTTCCTTCTCGATCCTAGCTAAAAGCTCCTCTCTTAACTACGATCTACATTTACTTCCTAATTAATCTATATTAGCATCACTTCTTATAAAATCATCTTTCTCATTAGTACCTTTCTCATATTCCACATACCATTCTCTTTCATTAGTTTCCACATCTTCTCTCAGAAACCTCTCTTCTCTAGCATCTTTTTCTTGTATGTCTCTAGCTCTAGTAATTTATTTTTTGCTCCTAGTCCTACTCATAGTTACTTTAGGGTCATTGGTCTTATTCAAATTTCTTTTCTATCATAGTTCCCTTTCAATTCTCAAAATTTTATTCTTGCTCCAAGTCTTTTTGCCTTCCATTTTTTGGGATCAAGTTTAAGTTCATTTTACTTGACTCTTCATCATCCACTTTTTATTATATGCACCTCTATGGTTCTTGAAATGACTACTCTATGTTGGCTAGAGTAGGCACCATGGCCTTTTCCATAACCAACATCTTGATAAAAAAAAGGTAGTCACTACAAAAATTTCCCTCTGATTCCTAGGATAAATCAATCTTGCACAGTCTCAAAAGCTACATATCCTTATAATGTAAACCCTGTGATATAGTTGTTGATTGGAGTCTTAGTCAAATAGTCTACTAATTGCTACTAATCAGTATCTAGGTTGTGCAGTCATTCCAATTTTTACTCCGTTTAGACTATAAGTTCTATTCTCCTTAGACTAAAGTAATAGTATTATAATCTAGCTAGCCACATAACTAACAATCTAGGAAATTCGCACTAGAAAATTTTATAGATTTTTCCATAGAGGTATTCTTGGATATTATCTGCTAAAAATTTTCTAACTCTCCATGCTTCTTCCTTTGA